>JXSR01S011586.1:33049-44732 GCA_000969725.1 Ophiothrix spiculata
TGGGCGTGTAAACTCACAAACTTGGTAAGCTCCCGGTGTTAAGCTTCTACTGTTGGTAATGCTGTACGTTCTGCCATTGACCTTTGGTTTTGAGTCTATCTCATACGTGTACACGAAACACGCACACATTCATTAATACGTTACACGTAAGAGAAAATACACGGAATAACCCATCCTTACTTTTAACCGATTGACCTTGACCTCTGAAATGCATATTGTGAAGTTTTAACCTCAGCTTGCTTCTTGTTTTCTCTTGAGAGGCAAAAGAAGTATGCAACCCTGGGGATGAGGCTGTTATGAAAATACATGAGAAATAGAAAATAGGTATACCAACAATTTTGCATTTTATGCTATATCTCCGGAACTATAAAGAATTTGGAGGTGAAATTCCGGATTTAGAATCAGAAAAATATGGGCTTTGATATAGCATCAAAAAATATACTACTTCCGGTTGAGCCCATGGGGATGGGAATGTGATCGGAACCTACACCTTTAAGGTCAAAATGTCATTTCCAAAAAGGTTTAAAAGGGTTAGCCTGAGGTTATTTCAAGGTCATTACCATATATCTTTAACCCTTGACCCCTCTTAAACCAAACTTGGACCATGAACAGCCCTTGGCCCACATGGCCATGGACCAAACTTGCACAGGTCTGTAAAGTGAACCTCCTCTAGGTAATATATGTGGTTTGCAAACCAACTAGTCTCCTATTCCACCCCTCCCAATATTTCTTTGCAGATAACTCCCCTCCCCACCCAAGGCCCCCTCCCCTTCATCCCCTCCAAACCTCTAAACACACTCTGGAAGATGATGTGATACAATCTGAGCTAACTTAAATTACAGTATTTTTTTGCACACTATAGTTTTGACTCTCAAATGTATTGGGAAACCTGGTTACTAAAACAACTCTAGTCCATGTTGATATTAGAGGATCAAGTTAAGGTTTCAAAAACAAAAGTACTCTCTTTCTCACACTTCTTACCAAAAGAGTCAATGCTAGATTCTGTCCTAGACCTTGTCTTCAGGGCCCTATAGGGCTAGTCTCTCTTCCAAAAGAACCATTGAATTGATGTAGAGACTTGGTAAACAAACCCCAAACAAATGTTTGCAATCTCTGAGAAACTGTGTTATTCATGCAAGTCTAGCATCAGGTTCAAGTTGATAGAGAAAGTGTGTAAGTGCATAGTAATCAAACCCTTGGGCTAGATCGGCAAATTATCTGCTCTGGTTAATACTTGATGAAAGGTTATGCATGCCAAACCTAATGTTGAACGCCTCATTAACTCGATTAAGCTTACAACAATAGAATTAAGTGAAGTTTAAGATCATTTATTCAGGTTTAACAGTCAAAACAATGAACCAGTCCTAGTTTCTTTTTACACAAACGTTTCATGAATTTTGAGAATGAAAATAGGCCTACTTGTACTTCTACAGCAAAGGAAACACATATAATATGTAACGTGGAACAGGGTAGGGGCTTATATTAAGGGTCTAGCCCAGATGCTTCCAAATTTAAATATTTTCAACTCTCACTGATTTTAATTAAAAACATTTTTTGGAAAGTGTGTATGCACCTGACATATCAATGAGCTATGCTGTCATGTGTATTGTAGGCGTACAGAAAACGTAGATACATTTGTGGAAGAAAAATTGTCAATGACAGTCGTATTGAACAAATCAGTTTTTAAAAAAATTAAAAGATAAATAAATAAATAAATAAATAAATAAATTTTCAAAAAATGTGAAAAAGAATTATAATGCACATATGACACATGATTCATTAATATAGACATCATGCTTCAGTTTTGGCATACTTTATAGTTTCTTTATCTGGGGGAGGGGTTGAGCTTTTATTTTGTGGATAAATATAATTGAATTCAACTTGAATTGAATTCAGACCATTGGCTAATATTTCCTGTTACAAAGCTAGAGGGTTGTTTCCCCTATCCTGCATGGTTGTTTGGCTGCCAAGTAATAAGTCATCATCATAAATGACTTTGACTTGTGTCTGTTTGTGAATTCAATTTGATGCCAAAATACTTTTTATCTGAACATGGTATGTTTCCCTGCATGGCTTGTTATTTTTATGGATGCCATTTTCATTTGTGATTTTTCTATTATAGACTCTAGAAGTATATGTTTTGATACATTGTTCTGATCAAAATATTGTTACTAATCTCAATAATAATGATAGAAATAAATGCAAATATAATGAAAATACCATGGTCATATTTCAGCACTTGTAAAATCAGGAAAACACCATTGTTGCTTAAAGATATCAGAAATGTGATAAAAGATAATGGGTATGACTAAGGTGAACTTTGACAGTTCAATCTGTTATTCTTGGGAAATTCTGTTTTTCGTATCTCCTGTATTTTGGGTACAACTGTGTGTATTAGGTAAGTTCATATTCTGATTTGTCATATATGCTATGTTAATTGTTGGTCATTAACTTATTAGATAAAAGCCACTTTTAATTAGTGTTGCTGTATTATATGTGATGGCTCACCCCGAAAGGGGGAATTTGAAGATGATATCAATTTTGATTTTATCATTTCATCTGACAGCATTTTCCAAGCTTTAAAATGACACCTGACTTGTTGAAATTGATCAAGGCAATCACATTTTACAACCGAAAAACTGCTGGAAATTCGCCTTATTTTCTTTATTTTTTGCTGCCTATTTTTTTCCAGTTTCTCGAAAAGTGTTCTGTCGCAAAGTCCCCTTTTTCGGGGTGAGTCATCACATATCAGAGATGCCTATGAGAGTCCTGCAGATAATACAGCGTGTCTCAGATATCAGACGTTACTCCAAAATGACAAAATTCATAAATTTCATTTTCACATTACCTAAGATTCCCCAGCACTATGTTGAAGGTAATTAATGGTGGTGCACACCATACAGTGCAATGCCTGGGTGCAACGTTCATTTGAAGTCCATTAAAATACAATTTTAAACACAATGTTTCGGGCCTATTAATTTTACCTCCCATTTATTCTACTTTCCCATTTATTCTACTTGCAGGTAAAGTGCAGTTTTCTGATTTCGTGAGCATTATGTCAGAGGCCATGTCACAAACAACGCAATGGGGGTCACTCAAGACAGAGATCAAAGGCTACGTAGGCATAGACACCATTCAGGAACAGATCAGAAAGAAAGCGTTGAAGAAAGGATTTGAATTTAACATTATGGTTGTAGGTGAGTCTTGAAAAGGGCAGGAATTGAACCATGGTCCTGTATTGAAGTTATGAATCCTATAACCCAGTAGCTAGGTGCAATTGTGACAGTCTGGTTTGATGATATTGGATTCAATGAGTCCAGTATGCAGATAAGTTGGTCAAGTCACCAGTGAAGTGTGAAAGATTACAGATAAAACATAGTCATGTCGTTTATTTTTCCAACTCATCATGGTGAGACTAATATTTGTCTAGTGGATGAATAGCAGAATTCAGGTTTATCATTATTTTGCATTTATAAGCGATCTTGTGTCTTACATACCTACACACATAACATATGCAATGACCATATCATCCAATACACATTGGTCTTTCAATCAGTTTGCATAGAAGTAAAGATTGAAAATGATAGATGTAAAGTCGACAGTCGCGGTATCTCCTATGATCTTGGCCCTTAAATAAATATTGAGCAATTTGCAATATTTCCTTTTTTTTTTTGCAATTCTTCAAATTGATCAAGGTAGTACAGAACAGCCAATCTATTGAAATCTTTGCACCCAGGATCTTCTCAAGTTTAGTAAGGCTGTTTTAAGCCAACTTGACTGCTTAATTTTTTAAGATTTTCATTTTGTCCCATCTCTTTAAAAAGCATTGAATACTAGTATTGAAGTTTCTTATTGATACATTATTTTGCACCTCAACTTGAATTTCAAATTTGTAGTGACAAAAGTATAGATTGACCTGCGCAAGCAGATGTATGAAAACTTGTCATGTTTTTCACCAACACAGCAGATTAAACTCAAAATGAATCTGTATAAATGTTCTATGTTATCATTGTAAACAGTGAATTGTGATTCAGGCTACCTTACATAATGTATTTCCATGATAACATTTTTGTTCATTGTTAGTAACACAAAAATCACAAAAAGAAATGTTTAGATAAATCAAAATGTGCTTACATTGGGTAAACTTTGTTTAGATTTAATATTGTTAAACTTTTCAGCTTAAGTAAGTTCAGCTTTATGTTTGTAAAACTTTTATTATCACCTTTCAAGTTCAGTAATACATGAAATTGTAAGTAAATATCAAGAAGTGTTTTGCGAGTGAATATTTGAACACATTTATACAAAAAAAGATCAACAAATAACGAATTGGGTTAATTTTGGTTTTTGTTGGCCTAATTGTATGGGCTTTTGCCTGGGTAACTTCCCTTACCTGGGTTACACTAATGTGCAAACAATAATAAACACCAGGATTAATCAAGCCTTTAAAAATGTATTTTGCCATTGATTTGTATCCATTGAGCTGTCCAAATATCAAAGTCATGTAAGCTTAGAAAGAGACTAAGACATTATTTATTATCATTCAGTAGATACAAATACTGTAATATCATTGGTCAATTGTCATTTTCAAGCAATAAAAGATATTTTCGTATTACCCTGTTAAATTTGCCAGAAGGGTAATACGAAATTTCGTATTACACAGCTCTGTTACAATAATTAATTTGCGCGCACCGTTAAATAACTACGCAATACGAACTAGGCGTATGTTATGTTGTCGGTGTAAGAGATGGATCAAAATACCGGTGCTCCAGTGAAATCGGAAATTTACTACAGTAACTTGTTGAAAATGGACTCGATTGTCAACAAACAAGTGAGCCCAAAACACCGGGCGTTTTGTCTGTATTCTCGTGAAGAAATACAGAGATAGAAGCAGGAATCTGTTCCAATAGTTAATAATTAAGAAAGCAATCCGTGCGTTTCTTTAATATTTGCATGAAATGTGACGATGGCCAAAAATGATGGCCAAGCCCAAGTTCCGAGTATCCGAAATTTACACTCGAAGGAGTTTCAGTGCCAGAAATATCAAGTAAGCTTATGTTGTAATATATTTATTTTTTTATTTCTACTCATGTGAACTGAATGATAAATTCGTTATCCCCTGTTTGTTCTTATGCAATACGAAAAATATTAATGGTTTGGGTTCGTATCACACTCGGCTTTCAGCCTCGTATGATACGAACCCAAACCATTAATATTTTCTCGTATTGCATGAACAAACAGGGGATAACTAATAATTTCAAGTTTTTTGTTTACTTTACTGAAATTCCAAATCAAATACTAGCTAAACACAGATTTCCCATTTTTGTCATCAAGGGCTATTGGTCAGCTAAGCCTATATCCCTGTCACACTAGCCACATTAACAATATTGACACATCATATTTCATATTTATTTTGGCAGCAGTTTCCATAACAAAATACTGACTTAACTCATGTTTCTATCTCTCTCTGTCTTGACTCATCACAGGAGCCAGCGGTTTAGGAAAGTCCACATTAGTCAACACACTCTTCAAAGCAAAGGTCAGTCGGAGGTCGTGCGCTCCAGAGAAGGACCAGATACCCATCATTCCAAAGACAGTTGAGGTTAAGGCAATTAGTCATGGTAAGATTCTACTATGTTGCCATGGTAACATCAGTTTAAAAAGTAGCAAATGTGCAAAAGCTGCTTTTAATTTGAGCTTTGACTAAGGACTATGACCAACATTCAATGATGTCATCTTTGTGTTCAATAGATGTCTTGAAGACTTGCTTCAATTGTGCATCACATTTCAGAAATCAGTACTGCGTCTGGTATCTCCCCTTAAAATCTATATAGTATAGGCCAAGCAAAAATTTATTGGACAGTATAAACCCAGAGTGCAGGGCCCATTGTTTGCTATTATGCAATGCCTACCCTGGATTTACTTTGTCCAATAAATTTTTGCTATGCCTGTAGTAAAACTATTCATTTATCCTTTTGCCTTTTGAGCTTCTCCTATCCTGGTTGTGAGGGCTGGTTAGGATGAACAAACAGGTGCCAGATTTAGAACACTGGGCAGACCAGAGAGTTACAGAGGTGGTATTCAGAATAGCCCACAATGCATTATACTGATACACTTAGATATAATAGGCAATAATGGTTTTCTGGACAAGGGGCTATTAGGAATTTGAGAATTCCATTGAATAGTACTCATTCATATCTTTCCAGGTATGTGTTTTTTTTTCACAATAGCCCAGTGTTTACCCACATTGCTGACACCTCAAAAACGTCAGAAACCTGTACAGAAGTATAGGAGTTGAATTGGATTTGCAGGTATATTGTACAATGTGCCAATGCATCGTGGGATATCATGAAAACCACCTCTAAGAGAGTTAGGATCCAATGCACATATAGTAACAGAGCACTCCAATGAATATGTGCATTTCGAAAAATTGGTTGATTTAATGTAAAGCTTTAAGGCCAAAAAAGGTTTGTCTTAGAAACCTTAGAAACCCATGTGAAAATGAATTTAGTGTGTAGAGCTACGCAATGGTCTTTCTAATGGTCTCACTAGTAATCCAGTGATCGACCGCCGTCCAGGTTGCTGCCATTTGCTGTTGCAATTTTACCTTGAATTTTACGTATTATTTCAACTGTCAAGATTTCTCATAGTTCAAACGGGGGAGATTTTATTTAGAAACTGGGCACTTAACACACGTAAGTTGGGCGATCAAAATTTTAGAGCGTTAAAAAAAAGGAAATATCGCATACCGCATAGCTTATTTCTTAAAAAAAAAAAAAAAACTCGCATACCGCATTTTTGCAAACTGTTTCTGAGACAAACCTTTTTTATCTTGGTCATATTGGTCTGAATTAGTGTTCCTGTTGAAGTAAAAGTGCCAAATGGGCTAGCAAGTTTGTCAAAGGCAGGTTGGTCAAATGGACATTTGTATCTATACTGATCATGAATCCTACAAACCTACCTTGTGGAAAGGTGTAAGGTATTAATGATTTACATGTGCACATTGTTTTTTTTGTTTTCCAGTAATTGAAGAAAATGGCGTGCGCCTCAAACTCACAGTAACAGATACACCAGGGTTTGGTGATCACATCAACAATGAAAATTGGTAAGAGGCTTTGAACTAGCTTGCTCATGTATTTGTTGCTGCAAGTATTTTAAGTGGGATAAATAATCAGATAAGGTTAAAACTATAATAAGACACTCTTGTCATTCCGTAATTTTCAGAGAAACTTTTCTCCATCATCAACGGATGAAGTGGTTGAATGATGACTGGTTGAAATACCAAACAAGACGTCATCTATGTGGTGGAGGATCAGTCAGTAATTCAGCCACCATCAACAGAGGACAGAGATGCGTTTCTCTGAAAATGTTTGAACCTATATTTCGATATCTTCGACCAACATAATTTGGGGAAAGTAATAGTGAAGGCACTTAAATACTTTCACATGGTGTCATTAGGAAGTGTTACTTTCCTGATTGAAGATATGTTGAATGTAAAATTTTGAAACCGTATCATGGAACCTTTTAACCAGGCCACTTGTTTCAATGAGATAAACTATATAAATGTTGAAAACTGAAGTTCTACATACTTTTTAATGAGAACAGTGATTAAAATGATAAACACAAGTGTACTAAATTGATGTCTTTAATTGCATGAAATACCACAGGAACTAAATTAATGCGGTCGCAAAAAAAGCTAACCTGAGCACAGCACACGGTGCAAAAACTGCTCTCTTTTTTGGTCATTTTTGCATGGGTCTGATACTCTTTCGCATTGCCTATTATTTGGAAATTTTGGTCTTCTTAATTTTTGATTCCTCATGTATGATAATGGTTTAATCATAAGTGCCCCCTTAATAATGCCTATCCAAAAATAACATACAAATTGGCGGTATTCAAATCAGAATGATTGGGCTGCATGGTGGTAATTGTCAATTTGTGTCTCAGAATGGTACAGATGTATTTTTCAGGTTTTGAAAATATCTTCAGTTACTCAAAAGTGATCAGTTTATTGGTTAAAACTAAGCTCCAAAGAGCAACGGAAATGGAGAAGAAAACGGGTGGGGTGGTGGGGGGAGGGGGGGTAGGGGATGGGAATTCAATCACGGAAAACACAATTTTTACATGAGAAATAAAATTGAATGATTTTTGTGACTATTAAACAACATAAAATAAAACAAAATGACAAATAAGCAAACCATCATACATTTTAAATCTTGACTAAAATTCATGTGGTAATGAAAATAAACACTATTCTGCACGGACAACACTACCTAGACAACCAATTGACATGAAAATGCACATGATATTTTTATCACAGAAAAGAACATGGAATTCAACTTTCAGAACACAGAAAATTTGCCAGCTTAGTGGAAACAAAATAAACAACAGACTCCAATCAACATCCAGTCTTCAGTTTCATGGGGTTTGGACCCCAGGGTTTGGAATACGCAAAATAATGTTTGGACAAAACTCCTACAAATAAAGCAAGCAGTGTGAAGGATTAGCTGTTAGTTAGCCATAATCTAGACCAATCAGGGAAAGAAGGTTAACTAGATTGACCCTAGATGATCAGCACTTCCTGGAAATTCCTGCCCAAACCAGAGGTGGTTTTCAGGATATCCCACAATGCATTATTCTGATACACTGATATATAATAGGCAATAATGGTTTTCTGGGCAAGGGGCTAGTAGGAATTTGAGAATTCCATTGAATAGTACTCATTCATATCTTTCTAGGGATGTGTTTCTTTTCACACTAGCCCAGTGTTTACCCACATTGCTGACACCTCAAAAACCTCAGTAAACTGTACATAAGTATAGGAGTTGAACTTGGTTTTGCAGGCATATTTTACAATCAGTGTATCAGAATAATGCATTGTGGGATATCCTGAAAACCACCTCTGTGCCCAAACCAACTTCATCATGTTCATTGGGATGGCCTGGGCAGGACAGTGCCCTTGAGATTTGAGCATCTGTGTCATGCAGTAATATGAGGCAGTGCTTGCACATCAGTGTATGTGGGATTTAAAGGGATGCCTGCACATCAGTGTATGTGGGATTTAAAGGGACAGTCCTAGATTCTTCCCACTAATTTTTTACTAACATATTTTTTACATGAATCGATAGAACATGTTTATAGTAATATAACCTACAAGTATGTTTCCATGATCTTGAGGAATATTTGAGAAATTGCAATTCTTTACCTACTTTATTTTTTTACGCCGGCAGCAAAAAATGGCTTGAGGAATATTTTGAGAAAATTGCAATTCTTTACCTACTTTAATTTTTTACGCCGGCAGCAAAAAATGGTTTGAAAGCAGTGTTTCTAGTTTCAAAACTTGTTTCTATACCTGTGATGGGCAAACAAATTATTTTTGATGAAATTGTTTCTCTTTTCATATATATTAAATTATCTCCAGGAGCTTTGTTTGATTTTTTGTCTAGTAAATCCATCTGAGGTACAAATTTAGGATTTAGAAAATACAGCAAGATAGTCACACCACATCAAAGAATGATATATTGCAAATTAATTCTCTCTCAATTTGAGCCATTTCTGTGTAAATTTTTGTATTTAATTTTGAATTTTTTTACAATTTTAAGCTTTATTTAGAGCATTTCCATTAAGTGTTCAATCCTAAGTGGAATCTAGGCTAGTGCCTTTAATTGTAGGATATTTTTGATCAAAACCATCAAAAAGCCAAAAAAGTGTAATTTTGTTTTTGATGGTTTAATATTTTGGGTATAAGGCTATTCTGTAAAGGTGAGTTGTGAAGCTGTAAGTCAGGAAAATGGTTAAGTTTCATTTGTTATACGGTACATTGTTTTACTTCATAGTTTGCAGATAAATCAAAAGAAAACTCATTTTGCATTGAATTTGCTAATATAGCCAATTTTTAAGATTTAAACTCAAGAGGGCAGTAATTTTTCATTTTAGACAGCAATAATTAATAATGAAAAAAAAATCTAAATATTTTGATACATGGTGATTAAAATTGACAAGGTAAATGCTTCTTTCCATTATTACTGCTAACACTTCAAACGATGTAAAAATCTTGGAAAAAAACATTTGGGGATGATGCTAATCTTGTCCAATACCATTCCCCTTAACATGCACTGTTGTAATTTGAACAGAGAGTCAAAATAAATTGTTTATATTCAAAATTATGGGAATTTATTGATTCTTATGATTTTACAGATACAGATTTTCTTCTACTATTCCATTTTTATTGCTTTATAAATATCAAGGCGTAACATTCTATCCAGACAAAAACTGTTGTGTTGTGACGATGTATTGGTAATAGTTCATTTTATAATATTTCAGTGTTTTGTGTAAAGAAATCTTGATTTTTTTTTCATTTCCTCGAACTTTCTATGACCCTTAATCTCATTTAATGAACCAAAACAGCCATCTTTATTTAAAGAGATTTACAAATCATTTGCAAATTCTAGACAATTTAAGACTGGATTAATTTCAATCCATCCCTAATCCTTTTAAAGTCCCAACTGTATACTTTAATAGGACACTATAAATTAGTGACCATTAATACTGTTTTGTGGCTGTTTGGTGTTAGTTTCCTGATTAAGTGAAGTAGAAATAACAGGATTGATCAAATCATTTGTGATAAATGGTTTTAGGTTTACAACCATTTCAGGGGTGTGATTTGCCCAGATTTGTCTTGATTTCCAGACTTTTTGTAATATATCCCTGGATTTTTTCATGAGTAAATCGCTAGAAAAACTGATCACACAAAGTGGAAAAATCATGATAAAGTAATTTTAATCTGAAACTACCTCTGAAATGATGTTTCCTGCAATACTTAATGTATAGAAACCCTCTGGCTTGGACCCCCGGCCATCAAGACGCTCCGCTCGCTTTGCTCTATTACATTCTTCCAAGATTTTTGTAAAAACCTCATTCACAACCCTGCCATTTATGTGTATGTCTTTCAAAGGTCTAAACTAAGACATTAATTAAAATTGTCATTGTCTGAGAATGTATACCTGGTTGGCCAGCTCTGTATACTCTCAGGCACATGTGGCATGAGGCACTTTGCAATAAACACCCTATAGTTCTTCTTGGACAATTTCATATTTTTGTTGGGACAAATTGCAAAGAAATTGGTTATTTTCTGTATGGCAAATTGTTGCTATGGTCTGAGACTAAAGCTTGGCATTAACTGAACAATTAATGCATATGAAAGAAATACATGAATTCATGGAATTGCACATAGGGTATGCGGGCTTAAAATATGGTGTATATTTTAAAACCCCTCTTACTGAAAAAAATCTTGAAGGGAAAATTGACTATTTTATTCATGAAAAAGTGTGAAAATGGTGATTTTTAAGTTCCTGCCACATGTGTTACCTGAGAAACAGAGCTGACCTCCCAGGTTTGAATGAGTGAAATGATGACTTGACTTGACACATATTGCAGGTCTTAATCATGTAGCCTGTGTATTTGCTTTTTATTTTTCCTTGTTTTGTTTGTTACTTTTTATAGCTGGACACCAATTGTTGAATATATCAATGACCAATATGAAAAGTACCTAACAGAAGAAATCAGTATCAGTCGTAAGAAACACATTCCAGATAGCAGGGTCCATGTTTGTCTCTACTTTATTGCACCTACAGGGCATAGGTAAGAACCCCTCCCCCTGATTCAAACCATCATCAACATAGCAGGG
>JXSR01S011587.1:8933-25264 GCA_000969725.1 Ophiothrix spiculata
TCCAGTTGTGTAACTGGATCGCGCAAAATGGTTACGTATGTGGCATTAGGAATGACAAGTGACATTTCGGGACGGTAGTATACAGCATGGTTTGTGAGAATATCATAACCATCGCGTGATCTGTTAAGTGTTTTTGGAATGGATAGTACTTTAGTGTGATTAAAATATTTGAAATCGTTGAAGATGTGAGTTTGTTTTGGCAGAGCAAATGTCAAATTATTTCGGTATCCGTATCGTTGAAACATGGATGCCACGGTTGTACTTGCAGTTTTATGAGTTTTAATGAAAATTAGTTGCGTGACAGGTTTGCATATTGGAGTATTTACGAGTTGTGAAGATATTGATGGATTTTCTTCTCTTTGTACAGATTTAGTCACTATCCTCGTCGATTTTTTAGATTTAGCTTTATCATGTGTCTTCGGTTGTTTGGATTTAGTTTTACCACGTGTCTTCTTTTTCGGACTATACATTGTGTGTAATAATGAAGTATACGATACATCTGCTCGCAGTAAATCTTGACAATAGTTCCCTGCGTTAGCTGGATTAATTTCATATTTATCTTCCCGTCTATCTTTTTTGTTTTTATGTTCAGCATCGACACATTTATTGAAAGTTTCTCTTTCTAACCTTCGAAATTCATCTAGATCAACTTGAAATTGTGGCCCATAGTCATTTATTTTATGCCATAAGGTTTTGTTAAAATGATCGTAAAGCATCACATCTGCTGAATTCCACTGCCGAATATTTCTTTCTAGGTCTTCATCTATATAATAACGATGACTTGAACTACGAATACCTGCTGATATGTAGAGAATATCATCAAACTTCCAGCACATTCGTTTTTTCAATAAAATAAGTGATTCATCTAGGTATTCCGTAATCATAATAAGGTCAATTTCTTCACTAAGAGCCTTAATTTTAGATTTAATTGCTTCTGTATCATTGTCATGTTCAAGTTTCAAACCCAAGTCATGCAACTGGGCATTTCTTATCAATGATGTGAATCCTTGACCATGTGATTTCTTCGTGTAAATCTTGAAGTATTTCAGTGGGTTTTGCATAAATGTCCAAAATGGGCTTGATTCATTTGATAACCCCATAGGTTTAGCCATTTCATAGTAACCAAACGCAGATTCCAGTTGTGTAACTGGATCGCGCAAAATGGTTACGTATGTGGCATTAGGAATGACAAGTGACATTTCGGGACGGTAGTATACAGCATGGTTTGTAAGAATATCATAACCATCACGTGATCTGTTCAGTATTTTTGGAATGGATAGTACTTTAGTGTGATTAAAATATTTGAAACCGTTGAAGATGTGAGTTTGTTTTGGCAGAGCAAACGTCAAATTATTTCGGTATCCGTATCGTTGAAACATGGATGCCACGGTTGTACTTGCAGTTTTATGAGTTTTAATAAAAATTAGTTGCGTGACAGGTTTGCATGTTGGAGTATTTACGAGTTGTGGAGTTATTGATGGATTCTCTTCTCTTAGTAAAGATTTAGTCACTATCTTCGTCGTCTTCATTGTTGTCTTACCAAGATATTCAGTGTTGATTACAGAGTTATCGTAATCCTGTGACACTACCGACTCTGTGGTTTTATGATTTGATGAGTGCTTCTTTATTTCTGTTGTATCATAAGCGATATCGGCATTGTGTATTTTAGTATTTTGTGACGACTGTAATGAGGAAACAACGCTTGGAGAAGCGTTGCTTGCATTGACGAATTTACCGAAAAGAGTTCTTTGCCCATGTGGTAATATCGCTCCTGTTGTAGCAGAGCTGTGATTGGAGAAAAACAGAAACAATTCGGATTATGTACATAATTTATAAAAAGAAGACATCCTGATCTCACTGCTAGGTCCAATTTATAGGCCTAACTGGTCCCGCAGGGCTAAATAGTCTAAAATTGTATTCAACCCTAACCCTAAAAAGTTTTTTTACCAATTAAGTAGCTTATTTCTGCATAAAATCTCACGGCTATGTCTATATTAAACCTTTGCTTATTTCAATAAGATTTTCATCCTACTCAAGTATGTTGATATTTCATTAAACAGACTTCTTAGAATACTTTTGAAGACTTTTTACAAAATTACACTGTTAAAAATTAAGGCTGATATCGACAAGCCTCTTGTCGAGTTTACTCTTTGCCGACAAGCCTGTTTACCTATCAATTTTTGAAGAAAAAAAAAATACTTGAAAAATCTGAAAGCTCAATATTGTAACGAAATTTACCATGATATTTTACTTGTCTCAGCAAAATTTTATATATCGATGTTCAATTGAGTACATTTTCACTTTTTTAACATTCTATCCCCGGATTCTATCACAGCATCGCCATATTATTAACGGAGGGATAACATTATTCTATAAGTTTCGAGTAGATAGTATTTTTAATAGAGCTGGTATCGACAAGCCTTTTCATAGTCGACAAACCCCAATACTTTGAGCGACCGACGTCGACACAACAAAGGTGACTGAAATTTCAATTTGAGGCACCCTGCTGAACTACTTTATCATCGTGGCTGTACGTTATAATATATAACACTTATTCTTAGAAGATACAACTATACTGTTCCTATCAAAAAGATATTCAAGGATTTGGGTTTTTAAAAATTTTTCACCTTTTTTTCTTTTGTCCCAAAAATGGTTGCATATAGAAAAGTAATCTTTTGCAAAAACTGTTAAAGTTGGAGCAATTAAACTTTGCAAAGAATTATAATACATCCCTCTTCTATATGCTTAAAAAAAATTAAGGGGTCGCTTCAAAACTCAACCGACGGTTGACTTCCGGTTTTAGGCTGTTCTTGGCGGTTCAACCGGAATAAACAATAGCAGACCGCCCAGAACCACCCAGAACCTGCAGACAACCGCCGGTTGAGTTTTGAACCCGCCCGTAACATGCCTAAGATCATAGTGTAACGGGATTGCAACTTCATTTATGATGCACAATATTTCAGTGTTGTGCGCTTGTCGTGATTGACAGGAGATTTTCTCCACGTTGTTCTGCGGCAAGCTGGGTTCTCGGGTAAGATGTTGTATATGAAGCGTAATTAGTATGTAATTTGTAATAAATTAGGTAATGAGTGTAAGATTCTAGTAATATATTTATTTGTGCATGTTGTGAACCTAAGATTGTGAATTTTGTAGGTCGTAATATTTCACAAATAATGTTTTAAATCTGGTAGTTGAAATCGTGTCTTCAATAGTGAAATCTCTATGTAAATTCAATATGGTGTGCGAATCGTATTTTCGTAATCTGAAATTCGAGAAATAAGCCTGGATTTTGTTACTTATATTTCATGCTACAAGGCCGTGTATGACATTAAAAGAACCGCTAGAGTGTATTAATTTATAATTTATGATCATTGTGAAAGTTGTGTATTGTAAGCGAGTAACATTGTTCATTTTGTAAGTTGGGTTTAAAATGGTGTTTTGACGATTTGGCCCACACTAATATTCTTGGCGTGGTTGTGCCGCTGGTCCATTGTTTAAGTACTTCCGGGTCAATTACCACGAGTTGACCTTTTTGCTCATCTGGGATGCAAATGAGATTGCACAGTGTTTTGTTTATGTAAATAATTAAATATGTTATTATCCAGTTTTATATTATGTGTGCACACCATTATTAGCCACCAGCAGATATTTTATAAACAACAATAAACCAAGTGCATAATAATGAGTTTTTGAAATAGAGATGTATTTTGATAAATTTTGCTATGAAACATATGTTTAGATATTGTAGAATGTTGTAAATGATGGTAATTTGATTTGATTGTTGTAAATATCAACATTATCAGTTATGTATACTTTTCTTATAATTTATTGTTACAGCTTGTCTGTTGTTCTGCATTGCTTGTTCCTTGTTGCATATTGGAGATAATAAAGGAGTACCGGTATTCTAGTCAAAAGAGCTAGTTTGTGTGTTGAATTGTCCCCTTCCGTTGTCACACTCATCTTAGTTGCGCCCCGGGTTCCAGCCCCGGCAGGACCCAAATTACAACCAATAGCCTAGACCCCGGTCCTGTTACAATAGCAATCATTAATTTTTGAATTATCAACAAATAGATATCTGTATCAGAAATGCATTGATTTTAAATTCAACAAAACACGGTAATAACATGCTAAGATAGTGCAGTGTAATTATATTGTAAAACATTACAATTTTTTTGACTGTTTTTTGTCATATTGTACTAAATTAAGGCCTCAATGCATTAATTACAGCTATTTGTATTTTAAAAAATATGTTTTACGCAAATTCAGGAGAAGTCTAGAAAGAAAAAAAGAAAAAGAAAAGAAAGAACTTTTTAGGCCAAGGATAATCCAAGAAAGCCTCTAATGAAGCTTATTTCCGTTGGGGTCCAAGATCTTTCTTTAATTAAATCAGTTTTGGATGCAGGAAGAAGACCGGTGTAATGAAATACAGCGTCCGTGTGACTGAGTGTCCTAGCTACTATACAATTGTGTAGAACGTACTTGTACATGTGCGATCAATAAATCATTGATTGCGACTTATTCCGTGTATTTATATTAGATCCGGACTCCTGGTTATGGGAGACACTGAGTCTCATTACACGGGAGTACCCGGAGAAGAACCTGCTGAAGCGAGCATGGACTGAAAACCAAATTCACATACATCGCCAGAACCGGGAATCAAACTCGGGACTCAGTGGTGCAAAGTGAGGGAAGTACCGTTAAATTGTTAAATTTTTACTTTTAAATGAATAAGCTTATTTCAGTATTCTTCAACTTTCGCGCCACAATTTGATTGACAAGTTCATTTAATCCATAGGCTGGGTGAGTTCCCCTGTACATGAATTGTGTTCTATGTTACTAGTAATCTTGACAGCCATAGATTATACCATCAGACATGACGAAAAAAAAGTGGGGTTAGACTTTTGCTTACCAGGTACTTTTCCGGCACTATTCTCGTTAGAGGGCGATTTCAATATGGCGGTCAAAATACCGTATTTTCATAATAACCTACTTAAAACAGCTCGTAGAGCACTCAATATCATAATTTATCGATGAAAAATGACTTCTGTAGCTATGGTTGACATAAAGGGAAAACATAAGGTCATAAGCATGTAAACACCTCACAAAAGATAAGTGAACAGTCAGTCTGACCCCCATAAATCCAAGTAAGAGCCCCCAAAGTTCAACAATATTGACATATATGAAAAATATGCAATCTCAGCTAAATATTGACTCCAAATTTGACATCAAAAATCATTTCCATCATTTTACACCAGCCGTTTGAAAAATCTATCTCAATTTTCATTTCTCACATTTTGAGTATACCCGCAGTGTAATAGAGCATCACCACAATGCCTAGTGGAATCAATAGACGAGCAGTGTTTTTCATATTGAGTAGAGTACAGAGCTGCTGTGTCGATCGTTATTGTTTTACCAACTTAGACCCATGTAATAATCCTTTTGGATAAAATTGGTTTGACTTTATTTCCTTTCTGTCTAGTGGCTATGATTATACGCAAAAGAGCCCTACCTTGATTTTCTTAAATTATACACAATAAATGGTCCAGCTCTACTCCAACTAAATGTAAGGAAAAAGTTGTTTACAGCATATTTAAATGACTGGGGATTTCATTTCAATTGTGTTCTCTATGACCAAAAAAATATCAATTTGAAATGAAATCCCCAGTCATTTCATTATGCTGTTGCAACCACATCCCCTTCCTTGGTTAGACGAGGGTTATGTCTGCCGTTAACAAACACTTTGCTCGAAATCCCACGTTGACCTATTAGCTTGCTGATAATGTGTATCTTTTTTCCCTTTGTCTCTTTTCTTTTGTTCTATTGTTTCCCAGGTGCCTCTTTGTTCATATTTGTGACCCAATTGGAAACAGGTTTCCATTTTAGTCAGACTTTGTGGGTTATCCTGGCATTTCGGCATTTTGATGTCTGTATCATATGTGACCTCTCATATCTTCAGGTATCATAGGGGTCCTAACATCAATATTTTGGTTTCATTTAGGTAAGACTTTAAAGTTTTAAGCTGAAAATTTAAGCTAAAAGTGACACCTTACTTTTGATTATCGGATGTTTTGTTGCCAAGTTACAGTCAAATCTGTTGACTGTACTATATACGATATACAAATATTGAACGGAGAGGGGATTTTTATCTTGTTAATTTATAACATGTTTTAGTGTTTTAGATGTTGATAACTGAGTAACATGATTTTATACACGTCAAAGGTATTGGTTCTAATATTATTAGAAATTTTAGAAATTCGTCCTCTGACACGATGTTTTTTAAAATTGTGTTAAGGCTACAGTCCCTAAATGGGTGCCATTTTTGCCAACGGCATCTTTAGTGCAACTTTTTACCTACTTACACATATCAGAATAGTACAATTTTTGGCGTACATATGTAATAGAGTCGCTAGTTTATACATGAGACTTTAGTAGTGATTTCAAGTCCATTATCAAGGTCAAAATTACGTCAATAAACTACTTCGAAAAATTTACACCTTTTTCGCCGAAACCTTCAAATTTAATGATGTACGAACGATTCGCCTGTTTTCAAATTTTGACAGATTGTAGGCTGATACTTTTTATTGAATTACAAATAATATTTTTATAAATGTGTTGTGTTGATTTTGAACGATAATGTAACAAACCCGCGTTGTTTTGCCCGAAAAATCGGGCGTGAATTATTACTCTGAGTTCGCCCTGTTTGAGCTGTGAATAGCCTGATTTTAGTATCTACATTATCTACATTTTGTCTGATATACGCATTCGCATAAATTACTTACAAATTAAGCATTCCAATTAGGCAAAAATTGCAATTTTTATGTAAACAAAAGAAAAATACGGCATTCTAATGTTTATGTTTTAGATTTTAGTTCCCCATCTCAACGCTGCCTTGATAGCTCAGCGGTAGATCTCTCGCTTCGTAATGCATGACTAACCCCCGTCATAATCCATGGTTTGAGTCCCCGCAAAGGCAGTGGAAACTATTTATCTTTTCATGATTGAAAAATAGTTAGGATTCACATTTTCCTGGGCATGTGGATTCCTCGTACCGTAAACCGGGGTGACTTTGAACGCTTTTTTCAGCTTTTGCCATTTTTTCTATTTTCATCATAGAAAAGTTTCTGATATTTTGCTTTTCAAAATACCTCCTGGGGCATGGTCTTTTTCATGTTACCTTTTTATAGAACTAGCTGTTATGCAAGATATATATTTTTAAATTTTTAAGTACCGTTCATGCCGGGGTGACTTTGAACGGGTCACATTTTTCCTGGAATGAGTTGAGATAAATACATTCCTAGAACTAGAAAATGTCATTGTCCCACATAAATACAATTGTTTTGATTATAAAAATTCAAAAATGGGTGATAATGCAAACACAGTGTCCTAGACTTGATAATTTGAAAGTAACAAACAAGTGTGCTGGTTACCCAGCTAGTGCATGCGTTTATATGGGAGATATAGGCGTTCAAAGTCACCCCGGGATCGTTTTTTCTCAATATATAGAATAAGAAAGAAATTTACAAAATTATTTACATTCATTATTGGAAACTATTATATTCCTGATCCAACCATATTAATTTTAATTTCATTGGATCATTGTTACCATGGTAACCATTGAGAATTTTCCCACCTATAAAAATTGCTATAAATTTGGCAACACATTCATAAGGCTATAACGAACAACTGGCAACACCTACGGTAGGGTCTCTAAGATGTAACTTTGCTTATAGTATCCCCTTTTCAATCATTAATTTGAAAACATATATCATCAAGGATAAGTGAGATAATGGCTGATTAATTTGACCAACTCAAAGTGTTCAAAGTCACCCCGGTTTACGGTTCCCTTAATGTCCCACAGCACGTAATTTACCGTGTCAACATTAAGGTACCTTTTTGACTCGATTGACTCTTTTGTAATACAATACAATCAAGATTATAAATTGATGTACTGTATGTTGTCGTTTGCCAAATAAACATGAAATTAAATTAATTGAACTAACATTGTATTTTAACTCTTTAATTTATCAACTGTGTTTTATTTGTCAATTTTGCTCTCACACCGGTTTAAAAGATTAAGTTCTAAATAGGAAAAATTAAAGTAGCACTGGAGGACTGGGGATTAGTATGCAAACTCCTAAGGTTTTATAGTGATTTTGTTCATGATTTTTCACAATTTTCAAAATGGAATTTGTCAAGCAAACACGGCACCCATGGATGTAAAAACAATAACTTAGATGCCCAGGGTCACTTTGTTTTGCGTTTTGGGGTGATCCGTTAGAGGGGAGGGGTGGCCTTAGGTGGACGAGGGTTAATGGGAAGAAACTTTTAGATCATTTTTCCCTCAAAAATGACATTTACAAATTTCAAATTTAAAATGGTACCCATAATAATTCAAAAAATACATTTTAGATTAAAGTGAAATTAAACCTGCATTAAAACATCAAATATTCAAAATATTTAATGGAAAATAGCTATGAGAGTAAAAATCGATATTTTTCCTACATTATGCTGTTAAATCCAAAATGGCACCCATAGGTCAAAACTGGCCACCAAAATTTGTGCTGCCCAAAAATGAGTTGAACTGGCATGAAAACAGCTTTTTAAACATGAAAAAGTCCAAATAATAAATGCAAGTTGGGTAACGACAGACACATTTCTGTCCGGATGAATAAGTCCAAGAAAATCAATTTTTGACATGGAACAAATTGCTACCAAAGGTTTTTCTTCACTTTTTTCATTTCTTTACAGTATCAAAAATGATATACTAAAAATCCGCTAAAATCCGAATTGCGGAAATATGAATAATGTGCATAAAAACAAAATGACCTCCATTTTACTGTTTTGAGATTGGTGACTCACTGGAAAGAAATTTGGTGTCGATATGTATGTTATCAGGGTCTGTTATTGCAAATATGACAATAATAATAGTCTTGATTGGTTGCATCTGACCTTATTTGCATGAATTCAAAAAGACCGAGAGTTTATTTGCTTATTCAATCATTCTGATAGTATCTAGAGATTAAAAGACTCACCAGCAAAAGGCGTCTTGGCGTGTTTTTAAGATCAATGGTTGCATTATTATAATACATAAATCTTTGCTTCTGACATAATTTGCATAGAATCAAAATGGCTGCCAGATTGGTATTTTTAACAATATCTCTAAAAGGCAAAAAGGTTACGAACATTACCTCAGGCAACAGGTGGAAATAAATATAACACTACTGAATTGTAAGGAAAGGTCAGGATGTTAGGTTCTCCTTTGCGGACAAATTTTTATTAAATAAATACTACGTATATTACTTTATTTATAATTCACACTTTATTAAATCAATTCAATATCGTCTGAGCCTAGAGGTAATCATGGTAATCCTTTTTATGATACAAACACAAATTAAAAAACACAATTCAGTCAATTACACCCCCCATGCGGGGGAATTTTAATTCCCCCGCATCAGACTATACCATGTTAACGAAAAATGTTTATACGTATTTTCCTATACTGAAATCTTGTGAATTTCAACAAAATATGATCATAACTTTTGTCCCATTTCTAGAAGCGACTGACATAGAAAGTTTCACTGTAAACTTTACGTTTTTCCTCAAACACTGAAGAGACATTTCAGATGCGAATAAAAGCCTGATCTGGGACATAACATTGATAAATTTAATTGAACCTTTGCGTATCGCCAGTGTCCGATTGCCGTATAATCTTCCCCTGGTATAACTGCTATCGATCCGCTACCACAGCTAATATTGGGTCTTGCGGAAGGTACAAAACATTCGACTTTCCAGAGCGTGCTTTATCTATATATTGAACATTTAAAATCTGTAGTAAGTCTTCTTTCAAATAGCATCCGATTTAATGATATTGTATATGTTATACTCTAAAAAACTTCGAAAATAAACCGAGTTCTGCCCGAAATGAATTTATCCATGCTTTTAAATAGCGGTGAGATTTCGGCTAGTGTTATATACACTGTTATATCCTGGTCGCTTAGAAAATTAGGCCCTTTTATGGAACTGTACTAATCAATAACAACGGGTAGCGTTAGGCAATATCGATGCTGATTGAATAATGTGTCGCCGCTGCTTTCGTATTTGTCAAATCTTGACGATATGCGATTTCAATTATTTTTTTAATTACTTCTGTTTTTCCAATAATCGTAAAATTTTCAGGATTTCATATTTTTACTATATTATTTGAAAATATTAAAAATTATATACAGGTTTTTTGACTTGGGCCGAAAATTCACTGGACTGAAAAAGGTGTTTCGCTCAGCTGTAGTGTGGAAATACATTGACTGCCTCTATATTACAAACAGTTTGTTTTTATAGATAACATAACCTAACTTTCAAATGCCACTGATGTAGTTTATACATTTTTAACCAATATTTCCTTATCTTTTTCCAAATACTGTTCGGAAATCCTTTTTTTTTCAAAATTTGGTCGGTTTGCGGTATATATTACAAATAAAGTTTTGTTTTTATAGATAACATTCCAAATGACTCAATTTGATTGATATAATTTGTGGACAGATGTTTTTGTTATAACCTTTAAAGCAATATTCCGTTTATTATATTCTAATGTATCACAGTCACAAATATTTGATGTAAAAGACAACACCGAAGGTGAGCTTATAATGATGAATAAGGTAATGAAAAAAATCTATTGATTATGTTTCATTGATGGCTTAAATGTTTAAACTTGTTTTAATGTCACTACAACCCATTACAACAAAATTCATCGTTTATGAAAAAAGAGGGGTGACATCAAATTCCCCTTGGCACCACTATCACAAAGTATACTCGCACTTAATACTTTCAAGTTCAAGTTGGAGTACGGTATTCTGTTCCCGGGAAATTACAAATCAGTCGCAGTGCTTTTACTCGTTCACATAATAAACATTATTATGGAACAACATACAATAATTTATTTCATCTTCTGAGTATTGACGAGCCAATGGTATGTTAACCGACCATGTCATATCAACATATCAAGTTAATGTGATTACTATATGCTAATTCCAGAGGGATGATAAGAACCTCTCTGGTAAATCCTCATTAAAAAGCATTCATTTGAATAGGAATTACAAAGGATAAGTTCTTACGATATTCGTATGGCATCAGTACGGCATCCGTGCGAACGCCGACGAACGCCGTGCAACAAACGTATGCAGGTATTCGCAAGGCATTCGTAACAAATCGTTGACAAGACAATTGACCAAGCTGCGAACTTAAGAACTGGTTTTGATCGCACGATGTTCGTGTGGCGTTCGTACGATGTTCGTACGAAACGGTCAAAACAACTGTTAGCAGCTTGTTCGTAAGGCGTTTGTGACCAGTCGTAAGCATGGTAAGGGTATTTTTTTAAAAATCTATTTTAAAAACAAAACTCGTTTTCGTCAAGGGGAAATACATCTGATAACATTGCCCTGAAAAGAAATTTCATAAAAATGAACATTTGTCAGATATTTGTACGAAAAATATACCAATTCTTGCGAACGTCGTACGAACCTCATTCTTAAATGATTCGTACGATCTTTTGTTCGTACGAACATTGTGACCGTAGCTTTATTTAAGGTACAATTCATGCACGCAGCAACCCCATCCCACCCAGCCAATTGACTATTTATAACAAATTATTCTGGAATGCAGGCATTTCTAATTTTTATAATTGATATACTCGGGGATATACTAGAGGAGGGTTCAATTTTATTTATGACAAATTATACCAAATTTGTTCTTATTTTACACAATCGGATACAGAAGGTTGTACATTAACATAACACTTAAATTATGAATTATTATTAAATGAATTTGTCAAATGCATATCTATCTTTGTTGATAACTCATAAATTGATAATGCTTTGTTATTACAATTTTATATGCATCTAGAAAAGGGAAGTACATGTTTTATTGTTTTGTGTAAAGTTTAATTAGCTATATTTTTGTAAACAATCATTTTTCTATATGTAACCATTCTCGGAACATTTGGAAATATTTGGAATCGATTTACATGAACGGAAATGGCAACTGTTGAAAATTTCATTCTTGTCAGGAAGAATTATGCGTAAACAATTATATAAAAAGGAAAATTGATAGTAAACAACAGTCATTATTTGACACGGTTTGATCTAAGAAACGAGTTCAAGTTAAAGTTTAGTTTCGTAATCAATCATATTCATGATACTCACATACTTTATATCTTATTTACAATCAAAGTTGATTACGAAGGAGGAAGTCGAAAGGCCAATAAGACCAGAAATGACTCCCCCTTAACAAATTAACAACTGATTTGAAATGAAAATTTACATGAGAAGATTTCCCGATTTCCTGTCCCCTCCCGATACCATCACACATACACAAATATAAGTACACAAATATGACGCTATTTTCAGTTTGTATAACATGAAAGTTGACATTTTTTCTTTACTTATATTGATTTATAATAGTTTACATAAGACTGTTTGATTCTTTTACGAAATGATTTGACATTTTGGCAACTTTTTATTTCATTACTCAGAGAATTCCATAAAATTGGACCCGTGGTTCTAACGAAGTTGTCACAAATACTGTTTTATTTCTCATGTGTTCATAATTATTCTTATTTCTTGTGTGATAGTCATGAATTTCGCATCGTTTAGAAATGACATTTTCTTATATTTTTGGCAATAAGTTAAAGTGATGTTTATACATCAAGATCCCAAATTCAACATTGTAGACATCATAAACCTGTAGAAATCTATACTTAGTAAAGAGAGGATCAGAATGACAACGACAGTGACTGCATGAAACTCTTCTCGCTGCCCACTTTTGTAATTTGTGTATTTTTTTCCAAATATGTTTTATTAGCTTTGCCCCAAGCTAGTATTCCATAGTTTATGTGTGGCGAGACGAGTGTGCAATATATAAAGTATATAAAATTATTTCTGGCAAAATATATTTCAATTTGTTAAAAACCCCAATACTTCTAGAGATGGTTTTTGAAATTGCATCCGTGTGATACTTGCATGTCAGATTTCCGTCAATTAAAACGCCTAAAAATGACGTTGTAACTCTATTGTACTTGATCGTGAGTAGTAGAATTGTTCATTTGTTCCATCACAGTCATTCTGGGAGTACCCATGATCATATTATTGGTTTTGATAGCAGTAATTGATAATTTGGTTGCTTTGAACCAGTTTGCAATCATTTTATTAAGTTCTTCATTTATAATATCTTGATCATTGGTGACATTTTCAGTTGAGTACAATAGTGTTGTGTCGTCAGCAAATAGAGTGTAGTCAAATGCGTCAGACGCTTTTGTCAGATCATTGATATAAATGATAAACAGCAGCGGGCCTAAAATTTATCCTTGCGGTACCCCGCACAAGATATTCTTGTGATCAGATTTTTCGCTGTTATATATTACATACTGCTGTTTATTACTGAGATAATCATGAAACCAGTCTTGTACCACACCTCTAAATCCATAATGTTTTAACTTGTGAAGCAGAATGTTATGATCAATAGTGTCGAATGCCTTTGACAAATCTAGGAACACGTCTAACGCAGCTTTGTTTTGGTCAAATGCATTCTTAACTATATCAACAAGTTTAATAATTGCCATTGTGGTCGAATGGTTTGCTCGGAAACCAAATTGATTTACATTTAGAATATTATTTTTATCCAAAAAATTGACACATCTGTTAAATATCAGCCTTTCAAGTATTTTGGAAATAGAGGGTAATATTGAAACTGGTCTATAATTTGAATAAAACATCATCGTTATCTTTTTTGTATATGGGGATTACTTTTTCAATTTTTAATTTGTTTGGAACTTTTCCAGTGGATATAGATAAATTAAATATTTTAGTTAATGGACGTGCAATAATATGTGCAACCTTTTTAATGATAACATTGCCTATCCCGTCATGTCCTTCACTCTTTTGGGGATTAAATTTGCTGATAATGTCAATAATTTAAGATTCAATTACAGGTTTCATAAACATACTTTTTTCACAAGGAGTCTGCAAGAATTCATCATACTGTTTATTAGGATTTTGAATCTTATTTGCTAATTTTGGACCTACATTTACACAAAAAAATTTTGAATTCATTCGCAATTTTGCATGGGTCGGTAATTAAGGTGCCTGATTCACTTTTAAATTGATCCGTTACACGAGGTTTATTCGTGCGGTTTAGAATCATATTTATTGTTTTCCATGTTTGTCGCATTTTGTATTTATGACGTTCAAATTTGCTATAGTAATACATTCGTACGATAACATTTCTTAAGTGGAATATAATCATTGTAGAATTCTCTGAGTTTGTTAATAAATTTTTCATAAGTTTCGTGCGCTTTTTCACCATCTAGTAACTCATCCCAGTTCATATTAGATAAATTGTTCTCAAATTTCGTCAAATTCTCATCATTATATTGTCTATTGTAATAATTATATTCTTCATTGCCTTTTTTTTTTGAAAGCAGTCGGTAAGTTATCAAAATATTTGTTTTGATAACATTTTCACAATTTGTCAGAATATTATCAATAATTGTTGCTGTTGTCGCAGTTATCCGTGTTGGCTTAAAACGGTTGGACATACGAATGAGAATATATAAGATCTAAGTACTCATGAGTTGCTCTACTGTCATCATCTTTTAACAAATCCATATTTAAATCTCCCATAATATATGTAGGTTTATTTTCATGATCAATCTTGTCTAACAAATGAGATATATCAGTTGCAAAGCTATCTATTCCTGTATGGGCTCTATAGATTACTCCAACAAGTATATTTTTTGTATTATTTCTTTCGATTTCTATAAAGCATGATTCTAAGTTAAAATTAGCAATACAAAATTCCTTTCGAACCTTATATATGACATTTTTGGTAATATAAATGCAAACACCACCTATATTACGCCCTACTCTATTGGTGTATTCAATATCATACCCAGAAATGTTATAGTATGTATGTGGTGTATCTTTTAAATGCATTTCTGTTACCCAAATTTTGTGAACTCATGGTTCATGGTTAGTTTCTTTTATGCATTCGATTAATTTATCAAAGTTTTTAGACAAACTTCGTATGTTGACATTTAGAGCCGTAAATCTATTTTCATCAGTTGGTAAGGAGGAATTTAGTTGACTTGGAGTTATGTAGTTGCATTCATTAAAATAGCATATTTCATCATCATCATCATCATCATCTTGTATCACGTTTGCAGCACGGTTTTTATTGAATTTTTCAAAGTCAAAGTTAAGTATATCAAAATGTTCTACATCTTCGCACTCACTATCAGAATCTATCATGCAGTTTTGACAAACCCAATCTGTTTTATTTGACTTGATATGAGGGGTTTGTTTGAAACATTATTTTATGAACATATGATTTACAATTCTTGCAAGTAATATGCTTGTGAGATTGTTTAACTAGTTTATTGCACACTGTACATTTATTGTTAAAAGGCATGATGATATCGCAAAAGACCCTGGAAAAAATCGAGTACATAAACAGTACAACATTCCTAAGGAATTTATGTACAGTTTTAGTACAAATATAGTACAAATTTGTGTACTATAAATGCACTCAAATTGTACTTAAATGATGTTCCAAATACAAAAATAGTACAACATTCCTAAGGTGCACCTTAGGAATGTTCTACTACTTTCGTACTCGATTTTTACTAGGGGAGTAAACGAAATCTTGATTATTGTAACTTCAATCAAATAATTTGAGTATATGGTATTCTGACCACAAACAATGGTAAAAAGGACAGAAAATCGAGAAATTAATCATAATGTACCACTCTTAAGACATACCTGTATATCGCATTTTGGTGAAGTTTCTTGATAATTCCCGAATTACTTTCGTAATTCAAATAAAACAACAGAATGATAGTTATCATGCATAATGCTAGCAGTACTCGCAGATACAAAGAGGCTGTTGCAGTCATTGTTGGTGCTAGAATCGGAAATAAAGTCAATTTTAGCCAAGCTGTTCATTTTCACAATTGTAAAACAATTAGATCCAATGTGACACGTGTTAGTTTCCTGATCACATAATACATATATTGTACATTAACTCAACAGCTCAAAAAATGAATTAAAATACCTATATGTATTTTTCATGACCAGACAACAACAATAGTTGCCGGGGCTCACCCATCGCCATCAGTGCGAGTACAAAGTTCAGTTTCAGCCTATTGGCATATGATAAGCATAGTTACGTAACAGATGCATTGTTTGTTAAAAAATAGTGTGCGAATCTCCATTACATGTTCATCTAACAGTATTTCTTACTACCACATTTTAACAACACAATCATGTTTATAATTTTCGTATAAT
>JXSR01S011590.1:61956-76007 GCA_000969725.1 Ophiothrix spiculata
AAATGGTTAAAATAATTTAAATGAAGTTTCAGTCATAGAATATGACTATTTGTCAAACTTTTGGAAATGGGGATTTTGTTAATTTAAGGAGATTGGCATACCAAAAATTGTTAAAATAATTTAAATGAAGTTTCAGTCATAGAGTATGACTATTTGTCAAACTTTTGGAAATGGGGATTTTGTTAATTTAAGGAGATTGTCAGTTGGAAAATAGTTGAATTAGACTCACCACCAGGTATACACTGTATGCAGCGCCCCAAGAAGGAGCATTCGCACTGACTATCCGAACCACGGAGCAATTAGAGTAAAGTTTCTTGCCCAAGGAAACAAGGAGACGTAAACCGCCTGGCCCGGGGCTCGAACCCACAACCTCTGTATTACGAGATGAGTGAATAGGGTATCTTAAAGCATGCTATAAGTATAAACAGCAAGCAACAAACACTGATATAGTTCCCAATATCACATTTTAAAAAATTTAAGTGTTGTATTCATTGGCAGATTGGCAATTAAGTTTGAGTGAAATATTTGTCAATTTGCTGATAAATGTGAGTGAATAGCAGAGTGATTGGCAAGTTAATAGAGAGGTGCTCAGTTGATTGGCGAGTCAACACTGATGTGTTAAAAATCACGGAAACTTGAATTGAATCAACAGTGAAGTGACAGATATTTTAGCTCACCCCCAGTGGAGGTATTATTTTAAATTCAATGAGGGAGATTTGAATGCATTCTGTTTAATTTCTTTATTTAATCACAATTGTACTTGTGAAAGACTTGTCATATGCATCTTTGAATTTCATGGTAGATGAAAAGAAACTGTTGGCATTTGTTAAGTTATTTTGGGTTCACTTGATAGCAGCTCTGTTTTAGAATCAAAAGATTTGAACAGAAACAACAGCAAATTGCAATAAAACTGTCAATCTAGCTAGAGATGCTTTTGTACCCAGAGCCAATTGCCAAAAAAAATAGAAACCTAAGGTGGTATTAAAAGCAAATTGAAGTTGCATGATGTATGATTTACCTGCCTATCTAATTTGCATATTTGCATAATATGGGCGGGGAAATCATATGTTAATGTTTTAGCCCATAGAAACACATTGGCCAAGTGTTATGCCCAAATTATGTAAAATAAAAATAGTATGAAGGTTTATTCATAAGATATTATTGTGTATAACATTTAACTTGAAACGGTCAATACGGGGGTCAGTTTCTAATATCTAGAAACATCGTTTCGATCCACCTTATATTGACCCCCGTATTGACCATTTCAAGTTAAATGTTATACACAAATGTTTATAGGTCTGCATACATTTGTGTATAAATTGATTACATTGAAGAAGTAAAGCTTAAAACACTGAGCAAAATGGTTTTTGTTTGAAGCTTTACTTCTTCAATGTAATCAAGTGCCTCTAAATTCAGTTTCTAATTTCTAGAAACATCGTTTCGATCCACCTTATATTGACCCTCGTATTGACCGTGTCAAGTTAAATGTTATACGCAGTGTTAAATATTGATGATAGTAACAAAATATATTAAAAACCTTTTAAAAAAATTGAAAAATTGTATCATTTGAACCCTCTATATTTTGGATAACATAGGTTTGTCAAACTCTCAATTTGATTTTTTTAAAAATAAGGCTAAACCTTTCAGAATGATATTTCAGACTTTTTACCTGTATTTTCAGAATTGTTATTTAAAAAAGACAAAAATCCTGGCATTGTGTCCATTTTTAATTCAATCATTCGCATGCATTTGAAGCCTCTGATCTTATCATTTCAGTGTTGATAAGGAAATCAGTTTACAAACTTGTCAGATATCATCAATATTTGCTAAGTGTTTGTTTGTAAACATTATATCTACTGTCAAAATGTTGGCATTGGCAAAATTGCAATTAAAACCACTTTACATCTTACATTTGTCCTTCATGGCCATAAAGGAAGCAGTAAAACAATAAACTTATCTATACTAATGTTTGATAAGCTTAGGCCTGTTTGGAAGAAGATTGGTTCCAAGGCTAAGATGGTTTATAAAGCCCAGGCTACATAGGACCTTTGCTGGACTCTTTTTGTTGAGTATATACTTAGTTCCTGAGGTAACGTTGGGAAAAAAGTTTCTTCTTTCCCTTAGGAGGCTGAGGGCCAAGACTTGAAAACTCCAGTCCTTGAGTGGGATAAAGCCCCCCCCCCCACCCCACCCGAGAATTAAATGATGCGCCACTAAGAATATGCTCTCAACTAAGCTAGTTAGACCAGGTGAAAAGTGTTAGCTTTTAAAATATATTGGTTTTCAGTTCAAATCTACAATTATCTTCACTTATCTAAAGAAAAATCCTTGTTATTACATGTAATACAAATTTGGAACTTCAGTATTTTTTGTCATGTAACTGTTCCTTAAAAAAGCAGCAGAGGTCTTGGTCAGGTTTTTAAGCTTGCACCCATTTGACCAATTTTGACAAAGTTGAAGAGGTATTTGCACCAAAAATCAAAATTTGCCGAATAAACCAAGAAAAAGCGTCATTTATCAAACATTTTCAGAAACCTGCTGTGCCAATTTTCCAGGCTCCAATGCCAAAGGTGGGCCATACGGCCTTAGCTGGAACATTTGTCTTCATCATTTCCAACTGATGCATAGTCCATTGGGAAGAGGTGTCATAGACATATTTTGTGTCAATTTCAATTTTGATTTGGCAATACCACTTGTGAACCATAGATCTGTGTGTGAACAAGGAATCAAATCATGGACCTCCTCTTAGAGTGCCAGAGGGGTCCATTTATTTGTAATTTGTAGAAGAATAATGAAGCCAAAACATCTTCTAGAAAACATTTTAATCATGTTGATATTAACATTTGACTTGAGATTGGCCCAAATGACCACTGCCCAGACATACAAGATTATGTTTTGGCACCACATTTCTGTATCTTTTAATGAAATTCCATTCTATAAAATGGAATCTCATTGGATGAAGTTCCTATAGGGACTGCAATGATAGGGTTATTTTAGAATCATGTTTAAAGGCAAAAATAGTCATGTAAGACAATGCGATGAACTTTTTTCTGTGAAATATTTTGAGTCAAATTATCTAGAATAAACCTTTTTATTCTTTAGCAAAACTGTAAAAATCACCATTTTTTGTATTGAAAGTCATTTTGTAGACAAGCAAAACTCTTGGTAGTTGTTTGCCTGAAATTTCAAATCTTTAAAATTTCTGTTATTTCAGTCATAAATTTACAGGATTTGTGCATGCCTGATTTTGACATTTTTATGGTCAGAAAAGAGGGACGTGTATCTCTTCTGGATCAGACCCTAAATATGTTGAAACAATCTTGTAATTCTTGCTTTATATATTAGAGAAACACAAATATCATATAAATTTTAGCCCTTGTTTCGGGCTCTCAATATTGTTCAATTTAGTTCATACCATGTCTGGTACTCTCTGAATCAAACTAAAATCCCAGTGAAATCAGAAATCGTCCGGGCAGCGCTGCCCGGGCTCATTGCTGGGTCCGTGGGAGGGGAGATCAGGGAAACGATACTAGTTCTAATCAATTTAGATCAGTCAATTTGTTGTAAATTTATTCATAATGAAGCAACAGGAATTTTGAATTTCAAAGTACCTTAAGTTTAGATTGGTATAACTATGTTCAATAACGTAATATGCAAAAAGTAAAGTGAGTCACATTATGTGACACGTTACAAGGGAAGTGTTGCCTGTATATATTGGAGTCCAGTGATCCAAAATGGTACATGGATATATATAGGATGGAGTTGGACAAGTCCAATAAACTTGTATTGACCATGCATAGACAAGTTTTAAAATAGCTATAGAGACCCTGGAAGTTAGCAATAGGTCTTCTTTAAAAGGCAAATCAGATCGGGAAAAGCTAGTAATTCATGCACTCTAAATATGGTACGTGAATTCACGTACAGTAACGGAAATCATGTACTATACAGTATATGAATTCACGTACTCTTTAACTTTAAATTCAATTTCTTTAGCAATTATGAACATCAGAGTGCAACTTTGTATTTATATGTTAGTTCGGCAGAACTCACAATTCGGATATGTATCCGAATTCGGATACCCACGCACATTTCGTATCCAAATTGTGATACCCGTATCCGAATAAGGATATGGAGGGGTATCTGAATTCTGATACTCCTGTCGTGGCGCAGGAAACAAATCGATAGCGCAAGCTGGCAAGTACATGTACAACATCTTTCTTGCATTTGGCCTTGCATCACAAATAGGTCCCTCAAATATGATGGATCTGTTACATATTAGCCTAAAATATTGTAGAAAACATGTATTTTTGCTAAAACTTCTTTTACGTATTTGGGAAAGTTTGGTATCATATGAAAGGTCTATTTATACTCTATTTATGTACAAAAAGTGAACTTCTCAAGATTTTAATTAATGAAGTTATAATTGAAAAAGCAATAAGGGAACACGATGGATCGGGTGGAGGAGGCGACGGTGGAGGAGGCGCGCATAGGATTACATGCAAAAGTGTAAGAAAGTTATGATTTATAAACACATGTATTGTTAAAAATAAAAATGATGAGATCATAATTTTTTGAATATACTTCAATAAGATATCTATACTGGTAAAGCATGCATCGAATACTGACAAGTCATCCAAATTTTGTTGTTTCTGAATGGTTTATATGTGGGTAATTTTCTCTATACATTACTGTGCAAAACATGCATTTACACTCGAAAACTTTAAACGACATATCTTTTGACCGAGTCGACGTAAATGGTAAAAGTTGTACATTTTTCAAAAGGATATTTATCGAGGAATCCAATTATGTGATTGATTTTTAGGTAGTGTATACATGAAAAATCTTTTGATCGATAAATGTCCCAAAAATTAATGAGTCGTTTCATAGATTTTGACCATCCTCGATATTTTGACCACAATGAAATTGGTCACCAAATGAATTATTTTATGGAGGGCTATCATCAACTCCTTCAAGTAATGTTCGTGTCATCTGGATACATCTTTCCCCAACAAAATCTCATTGTACCAAGTTAGTTGACCAAAATGCACTTTTATTTTATTTTACAGCCTGTACAATTTTTACCCATCCCTAAAAATTAGACTTATTCAGGTAAAATTGAAATCCTCGGAAAATAAGCTTTCAAGCAATATCTAACTTTGTAGGTTTTAAGTGTATATATTTACAGTTACGATCCGTTGAATACAAATTGACATGGTTTTACCAATGTTTTTGTGTGAAACAAAATATATGACCAGTTAATGACTTACGTCCATTTATGATAAATGTATCTGTGGAAATGTCATTTTCATTCGTGCAATTCCAGCGGAACAGCTTCGAAACATATCCTGATAGCTTCTTATCACAGAAGGCAAAATGATTTGGCCAATACTTTGATAGAATTTAGATGACAAATGATGATACTGTTATTGACTTTTATACATACCGGTATGGTGCGCAGCGAAGCTGAATATTCATTTCAGCTGATATCCCGTTTCAGCTGTTTTTAATCCAAATTCGGATACGGGTATCAGAATTGTGATACGGAGTATCCGAACTGATGTGTAAATTTGATGATGATAACTCTGAAAGGTAAATTTTAAATTACATATAATTATATCTCCTAAATAGAACATGAACAATTTATATATAGGTTGTGAGAAAATCAGAGCAATATTTGTAACCCAAAATCTCATGAAATTTGAAAAAGGTAGAAGTAATCGGACTAAGTTCCTTATAAAATGTGGTTAGAGAATAATCAATTAACCCTCAAAAAACCCAGTTTAGATGACTGAGTCTGATCATTTTAAGACAAACATATTTTATGAAAGAGATACCATATTCAAATGACCTACTTTTATAAAGTTTGTTCAAACAGCTTTCAAACTTTCAGTTCTGTTTCCCCTAAACATCACAGCTTTTAGCCTGTTGGCAATCATGGCAATCATAATTTGCCTTAATAGTTTAATAAATGACAAAAGGGTTCAATCATTGTCAAGGTCATTAGGCACAAGCTTACCATGAAGTTCTGGTGGCTGAGTCCTTGATTAATGTGATGTCAGGGTGAAGGATGTGCTACATTTATCATCTAGACTATATACTTAGTTTGAATTGTATGTGGGTATAGATCAGACAAAAAATGGGATTTGGCATTTTGTAAACAATGATATACAACATTAATAATGATTAAACTTGGTTACTGTAGCAAAGGATTCAATTATTTGAAATTGGCAAGGTACATAATCTTACAAAATGTATTAATTTTCTGAACTGAAAAGAAAAATTGACGGTTTGGAAGTTGTAAAAATGTCTTCAATTTACAACATGTCAGACCTGATCAAAATGAAATATCCGGACCTTCCCATCATGCCTTCCTTCCAATTTTATTCAGGTTTTCATGAACATCTTTAGTGATGAAACATAGCATAATTAACAGACCCTCGGGAGCAGACCTCATCCCAATTTTACATTTTAGACATGTTTTATCACTAAAGATAATCATGACAACCTGTACCAAGTATCCTATTGGAAGCAAGGTATGATGGGAAGGTCCTGATATCTTCTTTTGATCTGATCAACGCAAGTGGCATACATTTTCCACATTATTTCACCCTATGTGCCACGCCATACAACCTTTCACATCAAAGAGAATGTTGATGATGTTGGCCATGTATTTATGTAAAAAAAACTTGCCTTTGAGGGCTGCTTTGCGATACGCTTCAGACCTGATCAACGCAGCATTACCCTATGCAGGTGTGCAATGCATTCCACCAAAGGACCTTCCCATCATGCCTTGCTTCCAATGGGATTTTTTTTGTATAGGTTGCAATGCGAGGGTTTAGTGATGAAACATAGCACAATTAGCAGACCTCATAAATCCCAAAATTTGTATTTCAGATATGTTTCACTACTAAATGCTCTCATTACAAAAATTCCCATTTGAAGCAAGGCATGATGGGAAGGTACTTATATCTTCTGTGCATTCAACTCGTACTGATATCACTTTCTGATCAAGTAGAATGTTTATTGTGTTTTGCATCATGTATTTATGTAAGAAATAAACTTGCCTTTGAGGGCTGCTTTCCACGCTGTTGGTCTGTCAATGGGGTCAATGAATGGACTTACAAAATACAGATTTGTATGTGTTTGAAGTAGATTTTTCTTTAAAAGTGCGGTTTGTCATGCCTTATATACCATCCAGTTTTTTAATTATTGATTGTTTGATTGATTTTTTTTTTTCAATTATGGGAGTGTGTTAAGGTTGTTAGAAAATCCTGGGAATCCCATTCCTGATTGGGACGACTCTGTCCTGAGAAGAAAACAAGCTTACTCAAATTCTGAAAATGACTTGCGTAAAGCCAACAATGAGAAATTACTTAATAATCGCATGTATACCTGAGATAAAAAAAAAGCACCCTATTTAAAGGAGCTTGGTCCGATTGCCCCAACTTTTTTTCAAACTTTTTGAGATTTTGGTATCAAAATATTGCTCATATTTTTCTCATAACCCATGTGAAATTTCACGGCTGAGTTATGTTCCGTTTTGGAGATATATATGAAAATGTGTCTAATTATGGTAACCATAATTAATTCTATACAGTAACGCATAGGAAGCTCTGAAATACAAAACTACTATACCCATAAAATCAAAACCATTTGACCAATTAAGCTAAAATTTGAAATTAAGACCTCTTGTGTGGTCATCTTTCATGTGACCATGAAAACTAAATTTTGAAAAATCGGACCAAGCTCCTTTAAAGCATGTAAATGATCAAACAGCCTTAAAGATGTAGGTTTCTATTCTAGGATGTGTATAATTCACATTGAACTGATTAACCTTGACCTCTGAAATGCTTTGTGCAAGATTTCAACCTTAGATTGTGTGTTGTTTTCTCTTGAGAGGCAAAAAAAAAGTATGCAACCCTGGGGATGAGGCTGTTATGTAAATACAAAAGAAATGGAAAATAGGTATACCAATTAAGTTTGCATTTTGTGCTATATTTCCAAACTATAAAGAATTTTGAGGTGAAATTTTGGATTTATAATCAGAAAAATATGGGCTTTCATTTGGCATCAAAAAATATACTACTTCCGGTTGAGCCCTTGGGGATGAGAATGTGATCGGCATCTACACCTTTAATTTAAGGGAGGCATGTTGCTATATGCCGTGAAGCTGTAAATGATATTTGCCAAGCATCTCCCCATACAATGAGATGATCTTTCTCCTGGTGCTGTCATGGTTGCTTGGATTTCCCATAGGGTGCTTCTTTCCCTCGTTGAAACAGACTGACTACTTCAAAACAGGAGGTGAACTGCTGTCTTGATGACAAGTGTTTAATATCATCATTACACTGTTGTATTTACAATTTTCTGTTTTGCTGTTAAAGCCTTGATATGCATTTGGCATAAAAACCAAACCAACCAAACAAACAACAACAACAAAACATCTTAATATCATAACTGTCTGTTGAATCCTTATACATGATCCTGTTTCTGCAATAATTTTCTTTTGACATTAATCAAAACAGAAACGCTACAAGCATCTTGGTGAACTTTTGAACCTCCAGTATCTCAGGTAGCATCTTAGATAAATTGTGGGTTAGTGTTCTTGCTCTCTTTCTTCCCTGATTGACATCCTTGTGTCTTCCAGCAAGAAATAGTTGCTCACATGGTGTGTAATAACAGGGTCTAATTACTCAGATATCAAAGTTTCATGAAACCTGTCAATCAGCAAGGGTTTCACCTTATTTATTCATAGCAAGCTTCCATAGCTGTATTTGTATACAAACATGCCTTATCTATCTTAAGGTGTTTGTTTATCTTACAAAAATACTCGTATTAATCACCAGTAAGATCCGATTCCATCACCAAGCATGATGTGTAGGCCTAAATATTGATAGCGTGGAATGTGTAGGTCCAATTCCCTGATCCTGTCAATCAGACACTGGTTAAATTTCCCATTGATAGCAAGCCATGTACTTGTAAATTTGTACAACAATATGTCTATGACTATGGTCACAATTGGTCGTACAGCGTTTGTACGAACGGGTACAAATTCGCTGCGCCAACCTGTAGTTTGAAGAAAATATTCTTGTCAAATCCTGATATCAATGAACCTGTTAATTGAAAACCTGTACTTTTTCATTGTGCTTGGTATGTTTTATATTAATTTTCTACCTTGTCCCCGGCTTTTCTTGGTATTGTTTGTTGTTTCATTATCTTTAAAATCAAGTCTAGTGTCTTCATGCATGGGATGTAGTGTGATTTAAAAACAATTAATTATTAAATAGTGAAGGAAAACAGTGAGTTTTGCAGTCTAGTGAATTCTGAGACTTGATATACTGTATCAGGATGAATCAAACATTTCCCTTGATCGTGTTGATTGGAAATATTATACAATGATGTAGCCAAGGAGCATGGAAGAGGATGTCAAACCTGTAAATTCAACCTGTTTCTTCCATGGAGGTCATTCCACCCAGGCATTCAACAAACCTTATGCACTGCCGTGCCCAGGAGTTTTCCTTTTGGAGAGCTAAAGGGGATTTTTCCGATTTTGAGGGGAGCTGAGTAGGAAAAATCATTAAAAACAGGCTTGATTTTACATGATTTTTACAATCTTGCGGGGTAGGGGGACTTCAGTCCCCAAAGCCACCCCCTGGGCACGCCAATGTTATGTACTAACCATGAAAAGCTAAACTTGACTTTGCAAGTGGAAAATTGAAGTAAATTTGTTTCTTATATATATAGTACCTTGAATATTCATTGCGTAATTTGTGAATATGACATTCAATTATAATGAATTTTATATAAAAAGCTTGTAAAAATCTTAATGTATAGCAGATAGTTGCTGGCTCTGACCAAAGTGAATAAAAGTTACTAAATCTCAGAAATTTTAAAGATCTTTGACTAATAATGATTCATATTTTTGTATCTCTGCAGATATCCACAGAATCCGTTTCTAATTTCATCTGGTCAGACTGGGAGCCATGGATTACATGCTCGCGGACGTGCGGAGGGGGCGTGTCGTATCAGCTACGAGGGTGCTTACGGGGGACGTGTAGAGGGCCTGCTATCCAATATAAAACATGCAATACACAGGTGAGTTCTATGAATAATATAGGGGCCCTGTGTTCAAGGAGGGGGAGTTAGTTAAAACTGCTAACACTTGAACGAAATACAAAGAAAATATTAAAACACCGCTCACAAAATGAACTGGATAACACTGTTTGTCATAATTGCCCAAGATATAGCCAATAAATTGGGAGAAAGGAACAACTCACGATGTGAAGAGGCCCGCTTATTTGGTGTTGATCAAAGTATAGGAAGTAGCAATGTAAAGTGCCAGAATGTATATTGAGTGTGTGACACCCATCCAGGTTCTTTCCAGGCCTAATGGTAATTTCATCAAGGTGTTCCAATTTCCTTTTGACCAAGATTCCACGTTTCTGATCCACATTTCCATTCTTGCCAATTATTAGCTGGTAGATAGGAAACTATACTGAAAATGCCAAGGTGTGATCTGGTATGACTTGGTGTGTAAGGCAGTACAGTGTACAAGATCTAATAATGTAAATGCATGATATATATGAAGATTCTCGTGCTAGGCATATGCAGGAATTAACTTTTAAACTCCACTAAATCTCACAATATTCCATTTAAGAAAAGTAAAAAAATCACACAGGTCCAAATACATCATTGACTTGACAATGACTGCTGTGAACTCTAGATTTGAAGTGAGAGGTCCTGAGTTCGAATCCCCCCATTTCAGACAGCATAGTGCAGATTCACAAAAAAGTGTTATGGTTAGCTAAACCTATACAATTTTATTTAAAAATTATTTTTGAAGTTCAATATCCATGACCACTTTTTCAAAACTTCTATCCAAAACTTATGGAAATTAAGTAATAGGACTCAGTAGATAATTGATTTGAGATGTGATAATAGGAATACATGAAATTGGATCTGCATACAGCATTTAGTGAAATTTGGATCTTCATACAGTGTTCAGTGGAAATATGATTTTGTGAGTTTTGGTCATGCAGGTACAAGACCTTTCTAATCTTCCATACCTAGCCAAGGTCTTGTCCATAATGAAGTGGGCAAATGAAGTCATCAGGTCCCATCTACAAGATACAGGGATATCCTTTTTGATCCCATGCTCTGGGCATTCTCACATCCCATGCCCAGGGCATTGTCACTGACCATCAATACTCATTATGCTTCATCATCAGTTCAGTGGAGATGTGCTTCATTAACAAGTAAATTAAGGAGGTTTTTTTTTCAGACTTGCATGCCTTAGGGTTGTATACCTGTTCTCTGCCTATGGCCATTCCTTTTATTTAAAAGAATTTGGAATGACTTAATCTTTAGGGGCGCACCATTAGATATCTGAGGGGGGGTAGGAAGTTTTCGGAAAAAAAAAATTCCCCCCTGAACATGGAATGGGGAAAAAACCAGGTAATTGACAAAAAAAAATCGCGCCCCATGGGGCGCGAAAAAAAAAAATTCTCCCCCCAACTCAACTTCCTACCCCCCCCTCAGATATCTAATGGTGCGTCCCTTAATATCAGTTTTGAAAGCACATGTACATGCATCTGCAAGTACACTGCCACCGGAGAGTGTTTGTGCATAATTAAAACCATTAAGAAACCTCATTTTTTTATATAAAACGACCTATAATCATCAAAGATTCATGCTTGTATAGGTGACTTATTTATTCAATATATATAAATCAATGTTTCTTCTGATATTTTATCTTCCACTACCATAAAAGTGGCTGATTTTATGCACAGAAATTAATTTTATTTTTATGCGCAGGCTAAAGTGGTTAATATGCATTTCACACCATATTTTCAAATACAATGAGCACAATTCTGCTTTGATTCTATAGATAATTATAAAATATAGATTCTGTCAAAAAATTATGAAAATTAGATAAACGCCTCTCAAAATATGGCTAAATAAAGGTTTTGTGCGCAAATACTTTCTGGCAGCAGTGTAGTTGTGTCTTGAATGATTGGGATGATAACCTGGAATAACTCCTCTGCATTTTAACATTTTAACCGAAAAGCTCTTCCTGATACTTGATATGCACCATTAGAATTGAAGTGACATAAATAGGCAAGTTATTCTAGATCTTATCTAGTCATTTTGAACTTGAACTCAAGACCTGAACTTGGTGTAACAGGAAGATGTCTGGATTGCTGTGTTATGATAGCACATGCAAACTCATGGGAAATTATGTAGTGCGTGCTTTCTCCATTCAATGTTGATTTTTTTTTCAATTTCAAAATGTTTTCTTTTTCTTTTCATTTTTTTTTTAAAGAAAGACAATTATTTTATGCTACCCAATAGTGAAATTGTGGGTGCATGTGGTGGTGGAGATGTTTTAATGCCTAAACTTAAAAGATTAAAAAAGTAGGCCTAAGTGTAATTTGTGATCCAACCTCAGAACCCTTAATTGTTGGCACATTTTGTGATACAAAAGTGGACATTTCCCTGGGGACCGCTTCAGATTGCAAATGGCACTTTAATATGCTCATCATAAAAAATGGCCCGCGTAAAAGGGCTTGATTTTTTGATTCTGACCCAGCAGTGGAGTAATTTTTTTTTGAAAAAGGGGTAGTTTGAGCATAATTCAAGCCATTTAGGGTCGCTTCTAAAAGCTACCTCCATTGCAAAGGGTTGCTTTTCACTTTGTGTCACTCGAATGAGTATCTTGCTGTACATATTTTGCATAAAATGACTAAAATCAAGAGAAAATAAGCATGACTTCTTGAATGAAAAATGTTGAATATACTCTTTAATACCTAATTTGTAAGAAAAAGGCTATCTGGGTTCGATAAATATCATTTTAAGCCATTTGGGTCAAATTTTCTGTCAGCGTTTATACCATTTAGGGTCCAATTTTAAGGTGCTCTGAAGAGCATGAGCACCACTTAAGTATGTGAGCAGTCCCCTGGGGGACATTTGTGGCAAATAATGGAGTGCAGTGAGGGTGACTTGCAGTGTCTTTAAAAATCTATGAGGTAAGCCCATAGGTTGGGATGATAAGGCTTGTTGATAGACTTCAAACTGATCAATTTCAGGCAAATGCCAAAAAGTGCAAAAGGACATTTGCATCAGTATCTGATTGGGATTTTAGCCAGTTGGACAAAGAGGATAATGCCTGGCCATGGTCAATCTTGACCGCAATGGCTTGTCCAATCTATTTGTATGTATTGGTTACCAACAAAAGTATACATAAGCTTACATATTCTCAGTGCCATTCTTAAACCAGATAAATCCCTTGCAAATGAAAGTTTCATTCATGAAGAAGTATGTAGGTCAAGTTTGTCAGGCCAGCTGGCTTTGGAATTCAAGCTTTAAAGGGACTAGCCATAGTCAAGTTTGTCAAGCTCTCTGTCTCTGATTTCTCAATGGTCAAGTTGGTCAAGCCTGCTGCATTGACATTCAAACTCAGAAAGGACCGGCCATATTTTCTTATTGGTGAAGTTTTTTTAGATCAGCTCGCATTGACATCCAAGTTTTAGAGGAGCTAATCATGTTTTCTCATTGGTCAAGTTCCAGTGTCAGGATGGCTCACATTGACATTCAATCTCTAAAGGGGTTAGCCATGGTTTCCCTTTGGTCAAGTTTATCAGGCCAGCTGGCATTGACATCAAGCCTTAAAGGGATTGGCAATAGTTTCTCAATTATGTGAGACCATCTGGCATTGACATTCAAGCCTTAAAGGGATTGGCCATAGTTTATCAATTATGCCAGACCATCTGGCAATGACATTCAAGCTTTAAAGGAGCTTGGTCCGATTTTTCAAATAGAATAGAAGACGAATAGTTTGAGACCATTCTGATATAAAATTGGATGGATTGAGCATGATACAAAAAGATATTGGTCGAGCTATGAGTTTTTACGAAATATCTTGCGAGACGCGCAGTGTCGAGCTCAATATTTCTAAAACTCATAGCGAGACCAATATCTTTGAGTATCATGCGAAAAAATCCATCCAATTTTATCATTATTATGTTCAAAATCTGACATTTTGTTTTCTGTCC
>JXSR01S011591.1:32040-46969 GCA_000969725.1 Ophiothrix spiculata
TCCTAGATTTTTAAAAATACAACCAAAAACTCAAGTAAAAGCCATGAAAACTAACGCAGATCTATACGCCCGTACAACGAATACGGTATACAAAAGTGGCCCGCGATGGCCCCCCTCAATGGCGGACGCAACAGCGCCACACACGGTTGAGACAAATCAACATGCGCGGTCGGATTCGTCTATATCAGTACCTTCCCGAAAGCGCCCTTATTTAAAAAAGTGGTTTAAACCTTTTAAAATAAACTGTTTTATTATGAACGCATAATATTGCTTTTCTTTTTCTTTTTTGGTGCTTCTATAAAACAAGAAAACACAATTTATTGTAACGTGATCTATTTTACCCATTTCATAAAATGGAACTTTCTATGCATATATGATTGTTGTTACGCAAAATACATACACGCCTAAATTACGCGAACAAAGTTATACTGCAAACCTACCACACAAACTCAATGTTTATCATGTCATGATACTAGTGGACTAGTCAATCTAGCAAAATTCAAGGGGTACCTAGACAAAATTGAGACACAAGGTTCGTTTAAGCTGGAATTACCTGTTTGTGGCCTCCAAAACAACATATCAAAACGCAGAAAAAATCAGTTCGTCAAAAGTGGTAAATTGTATTTTAAAAAATGACCACCAAAACAGGGAGAAATTTCGTTCTTTTCGTCACCAGGAAACAGATAACGTATATTTTTGCCTATCTACAAAGTATGGTCTTTCATTTATATCCAAAAACATGAAAGGTCAAATTTGGGGTCACGCATTTTTGCCTATGGGAATGAACAAAATTCAATCATTACAAAAAGTCAAGTCTTCTCTTCCATTGCCCTGAATCAAACGCTCACAGACAACGCACACAACGTCTAGTTTACAGAACTATATGATAATACTTGCATACTCCTCAGCTTGATATTTTCTAACTTCTCTGCACTTTTGAATTTTTGTTCACTTGGTAACTTAAAGTTTACTCTGTTATTGACAAATATCTGAAAAAATAATTAGCCATTCAATTTGATTTTTTTATACCCAACCTATTTGGTTAGAAAAGCATGAACTTCAATGGACTTTGATACGTCGAATTTGCACGGAGAGACCCAACCTCCTCTCCCTGAGTCACCTTTTACTGGTGAATTTCAATACTATAGACTCTTAACCCGGTTACTTTTTGTTCACTCAGCATCATATAGGACACACTGTTAGCTTCTTTTCAACTCTTGCTTGGGTAAGCATCTATGTACCCAACTCAAAATAATAACCCTACGGCAAGCCATATGTCCTATTGTGCAGCGTCAGTGTAAAATTACGTGGAAGTCTATGGGAAACGACACTGATGCTCAACATTGCACATAAAATACTGATGGTCAGTGTGAAAGTTATGTTCAGTGTAGCATGTCATGCGTCAATGTAGAGATCCCACACTGCTCACACATAGATCACGTTGACGGACAACCTTTTCTTTCACACTGACCAACATGTATGTAGGTGACACTGTTGACCGTTTTCACTTCCTACATTGATTTACACATAGGGCTCTCAAAATTACACTGACAAACACTGGACCATTGCATACGTGTAACCCTTTACACTGACTAACTCTATTGCCATTACTGGCGTACATTTGTATTGAGTCCACACTGGACGACTTAGGCATAACTATTATAGGCCTATATATTAAATTACATGACGAACATGGTTCGTATAATTTAATTCAGGCCATAATGGCGATACAAAACCGGTAGATGGGTCTCGTACGGCATGGTTGAAGCAACTTTGGTTGAAGCCCGGCTTGAAGATTTGACACTGTTTTCAATACTATATCATTCCCTAGGTAAATATATCTGTAAAGTAAGATGTTTAGACTTATAAACATGTTACTTGTATCGTGAAGTCACAAAGATGGAATTTGTAGCCGATTTTGTCTAAGTATTTTGCAATTTTAACTTGATTCACAGCATGTATGAGTTAGGCAGGCTATGAATTAATTTATAAAACCAGCTTTTTGTTAAACCAAATTCAGAGGCGTAGCCAGAAGGGGAAGAGTGTCAAATAAAGGTTTAAGACATAAGATTTATTTCTTCCACGAATGCAAAGTTACAGAATAAACACATCTACATGTTTAAAATATACTAAACATTATTAAACTGTAAGTACAACATTGTGGAGGAGAACTGAGAAGTAAGCATAAAGCCTGTCAAGTTCCAAACTCATATTATTATAGAAGACGGTCGGTGTGAAATGCAAGCGATTCATATTAGCGAGCAGCAGCAGTGTAGATAATGTGTAGGTCAGTGTGGAATCGTCGCCGGTTCAATGTGAAGTATGAGCAAGCAGTGTAGACACTGCTGGTCAGTGTCGATTGAATCATAAACAATCTACAGTAAATTGAAGACGGTCAACAGTGTGAAAAGATGCAAGCGTCAGTGTGACAATTCCACACTGACCGTCCTTTCACACTGACGAACACCACACTGACGCTACGTTTTACGTTGACGGACCATATAGGACATATGTACGAAGCTTTATTTATATCATTTCGGGTTGCGGGTCGAAATGTCGACATGTTTATAGCGAAATTTCGGGTTATAAATTCATAATGCGAAATTTCGACCTTTTTGTAAGGCGAAATTTCGGGTCGCAACCCGAAATTTGACAAGGGCGAAATCTCGCAATAATCACACTTTTTTTACGATATTGCCCATCTCCATCGCTGACTGACGTAATAATATTGTATTTAGCGATTGTTTACATTAGAAACACGTCAACGAGAATGATTTCAATAGCACATTCTGCTTAATTTTATCCTCCATCGACATGATTTGCAAGGTTTTGATCACGCATACGCATGATTACTAGTAGTTTGTTTATCACGATATCTTGGGAAGCTTACTTGTATTGGTACAAGTTTAGGCATATGTCATCATAAAATCTTTTCCAAGTTAAGCTTACGGTTGTAATTCAAACTACCTAAGGAAAGGGGTACCTCTTAGTGCTGAGCGGTACGCGAAACTATTTTCTGAAGGGCGAAATTTCGACTTATTCTATCACGAAGTTTCGCCATACGTTAAGGCGAAATTTCGTGATACGTATGGCGAAATTTCGTGTTACGTATGTCGAAAATTCGGGTCGCAAGTCGAAATATTGGGTCGCCACTCGAAATTTTGCCCCGCAAGTCGCAACCCGAAATGATACAAATAAAGCTTCGTACATATGGCTTGCCGTATAACCCACTTAATTCCTCTAACAGGCAAGCACACTTCGAAGAGAATACCTACATGTAGTGCTGATGCTAGCCATGTGTGTGTACACTCAACGTAACTTGTGTGCACTGAGAGAGCTCCAGCTGATGGGCTGACTCAGAGAATGAGACTGGCATCGGAAACTATTTGTAGTATTTTGTTCAAAATGGTCTGAAAATCTTCATCTAGCAAAACTATCTACACAAAGTAATAGTTTCAAAATCTTCCGATCACTTGTTTATATGATATAAGGCAAACCAAAGTCCGAAATTCCCATTGTATTGGTGCCTGTTATACAAATTTCCTTTGACCTGTAACCATAGCAACAGTACATCTTTATACTTTGTGTACTTTTTACTTACAATCGGACACTTACAATTGACGTTCTACATTTTGGATATAACAAGAACAATACAACAGAGCTGAGTAAAATCAAATATTAACTAATACTAAGAGGAACATGTAGGGAATGTTTTCAACTAGATTTGACCAAAAGTGGAGATTCATGCGTAGTGGTAGAAACTAGAAATGACGGTGAATTAAGACTTATGCACTACAGATTTTTACATGTAGTAGTATTTTCAGATGCACTGCATCCATCGTCAGCTGATGTGCTGCTGTTCGGTTGCAGCTACTGGGGCACGTAAAAATATGTAGTGCAGAAGTATAATTCATTATCATTTTCTTGATTTGACCAATTTTGAAATTTCATCTCTTGTTTTGGCTTCCATTTTGTTTTAAGCAGTTTTGACAAACTTACTTTTTCCTCTTTTTGATATTTTGCTAAAGAGATCTCAACAGTTAATTCCAAAAAAAAAAAAAAAACCTTGTGTTGCAATTTTGTATGTACGTCAAACCAGATCTTTATAACAAAACCAACCGATCTGATCCGCTGAACAGATGGTAAAAGACGAATGAAATTGATCATCAGGTATCAGCGATGATAATTTGTTTAAATTTCTCTGCGAATTATTATGATGAATGAAAACAGTAATTAGAAAAAGAAAAAAAGCCCACAAAAACAAAAACATTTAATACATAGAGCGTGTACCAGATTTTAATATACATCTAACACCGAATGTATTGAAATTATCTTTATTTTACTATCAACATGATCAATACCTATTCGGTTTGTGAAACGGCATGTGTTTAAAATGGTACATTACTGATATTTAGCCAAAAACGAAAGCAGAGAATTGAGTTCAATGCACCTGACCATACACCATTTCCTGAACCTGTTTACTTGCGGATCTCCATGTGGAGTTCAAGGGTAGACAAGACATTTTGATTCACAGATTATACCTATGACAAGCCAGAGGATATAACGTACCAAACCAATTCAACGAACAGTATCAAAAGCATTTATTAACTACAAAAGATAGATGGAAAATGTTGCTTCAGTTTAAAAACATCATGATGAATATACTTCATTCAACCACAGCTTATTAAATCATCAAGTAAGGACTATCTCTGGAAAATAAGGAACGGACCGAAGTCGACAGCTATAGAAAGTGAATTAAACCCTGGATTTGTCTACCCTGATGTTAATCTATATTTGGTGATACCCTTAACATCAGAAGAAGATGATACTTGAGTACTGACTCATTTACCTTGCCATAGTTTTGACAGATTTAAGCACAAAATTGAAATAAAGATTAACTTCCACTGGTGTGTGGGGAAATTGGTTTACTTAACAACTACGTCAAGAAGTGACATATCATATTCTTACTGTATCTTAGCGCAAGAGTATTAATCTACTGCTATTTAAAGGCGTTCTTTTGATACCGGTATCTGTGTTTAATCTTAGCAGAAAATTCTATCAAAATTATGGTCTTACTACAAACAGCACTATGTCTACTTTCAGTTGCATTTGGCCTATCTCAACCAGGTAAGGTTTACTCATCGAGGTAGAAAGCAGTATACACCACGTCCTATGTTTCGGAGTTATGGACCTTATTTAAAAGAGACATCATCACCAATAATTACCCGAATTTGTTGACTAATTGGCATTGGGGTTAATTAAGTACCGTACTTGTACAGGTGATGAAAATTATAGAACATATGTTAGTGATTTAATTGACCTAAATTAAATACATTAAGTGGTCAATTCTTCTTTGTGTCGAGGGAATGATAGAATAATTCTAAAATGGTCACCAACAGTATCTCTTAAAGTGTAAAAAAGAATAAATACAGATCTGTTTTAGCTAACAGTTTGTGATTTTAATAATGATCATAAATCATGAATAGGTCATGCCAATACAGGGCAGATGTAACATAAAAATTCAGTGTAGTTCAATGAAATGTTATTCTAAGCTATTCCAGAAAGTTCATACGTAGGCCTACTACAAAAGCTTGGTATCAATATGCTGGTCAATTAACTATCTTTTAAATGAAAAAATTCAAGACAATTTAACAAATTTTATAAGATCTATGGTCCAGAACGTGTGCTAAGTCAACGGGTAGGTGCTTGTTGAAAAACCAATTGACTTGTACCAAAATGGATAAAATTTACCAATCTTTTGAATGTCGTCATTCCAAAAGATGAAATTATGCGAGACCTCAAGTTCCATATACCGTACTTTTCTATATAGAAGCAGAGGTGCCTCTAAATGGGAACTTTAAAAAATCCGGAAAACGGGATAGCGCCATCCTTTATTAAACGACTGCTTATTAAGGATACGTGAATAAACTTATGTTTTTCTCGATCTATTAAGATCATCTGTCAGGGTCGGCTTGTCATGAATAATGGATTTGATTGTCGTCGTACATTTATCAATGTTTTCGAACAGGATATTCCTCATTTATTGAATGACTGTGAACAAGTGTATCGATAATATATGATCTATATTTTTTCAGTAACTGAATCACTCTGAAACTTGCATTTTTTCTCAATTCATTTATTTGTCAACCTGTAGGGTTTAATTGGGCAGGTTTATTTCTTTTTTGGTGGGACGGTCTTAGAGGTGGTTGCAGTGATAAGGCATTATCACGCGTTAGAATGGATTTTAGTTGTTCATCAACCTCTGTAAACTGGCAAACATTTGAAGATATCCCCATGGACGTTTGTCGCATATTAAGCGTTTTTTTAATCAAATTTGAAATACTTAAAACATTTTCAAAATTACAAAATTCTGATAACTTGATCAAAAGTGTTTGGTAAATGAATTACAAAACACTGAAACACACATGAACAATTTAATGGAGTTATAAATAAAAAGATGAATAAATTAATAAAGAAATAGGCCCTAAATACATTTTAAAAAACCATAAAAATTAATGGATCAATTTTACGCTGAAAGTCAGAATGGGACTCGAACGTAGATGTAGATGTTCCACTCTTAACAATGTTCTAAATCTATACCACTAGACTAAGCAAGGAAGCGATAGACGTGATGAATTTTCAATCCCTATTATCACATTAGCGGAATAAATTTCATAGTATCTGTAAGCAGAGCTATTGAAAGCATGTCAAAAATTGAACTGCGTTGTGATTATCATGATGCAATATCTACAGGTGCAATAGTTGCGCAATAAATCACTTTGAAAGTTATCAATTAATAACTAACCATTACTTGCAAATCCCTAATTGGATCAATGGTATCAGATAATATGTTGGTACCCGAGAAACCATGGTTCGAATCCTACCCAGCCCTATATCAAAATGCCACCCTTTTTTTTTCCTTCCTCTTTTTTTCTTAATTCCTCAAATCAGCATTGTAATTGGCAGAGTGAAATTATGAATTACAGGCCTATGATTGAATCAATTTCAGCTCTTATATATGTATATAGAAGTGCAATAAAACATTGAACGACTCAACAAATATTTTGAAACTGGTTTGAGATTCGATGCGTTTCAATATATCGAGCAAAACATTAGTTTGTTCACGTATCCTTAATAACTAGTTGTTTAATAAAGGATGGCGCTATCCCGTTTGTCCGGATTTTTTAAAGTTCCCGTTTAGAGGCACCTCTGCTTCTACCACGTGTATCAAAACGGATTAGAACTGATTTTGACCTTGATAAAAGCACTAAACCATAATTTTCTTGTTATTGTAGTAAAGCAAATTTAATACGCTTTCAAATGCAGAGAAAATGATGGAAATCGGATGAAAAACAAAAAAAATATGACCAATTTTGTAAGTACGTCTCTTTTTCTTCCTTTCCAATGGGATTTACATAGTTAAGCAAGATATTACATATAACAATTACTAGTTATGGCATTATGATAAAAGCTAAAAGTACTTACAAAATTGGTCATATCTTTTTTATTTTGATTTGGTGCTTTTATCAAGGTCAAAATCAGTTTTAATCCGTGCACAATTTTGTTTGATACACGTGGTATATAGAAAAGTACGGTATTTCATAGCTCATTTGATTACTGTTTCTCAATAGTCGCTGGTCAATGTTTCTTCACGTAATCAGTTGCCCTAATAAAAGAGGACACAAAAAGAATAATCCTGCTCAAATATTGATAAATCCTGACATGCCACAAGAAATCTTACTTAATATATGTTATGGTCATGCGGTGGTCACAACTCGTCGTGCGGATTTTTGTTCGTTCGTTCTTTTGAGAGGCCACGTTCTCAACGTTTTTCTAAAAACGTGGCACACTCAGTGAGGATGCACGGTTATCGCACGGTGTAAGCACGTTGTACGCACGACACGCCTGATCGTGAGTGGCTGCGTGCATCGTACCGTTGCGCACGTTGTAAGTGCTTATATCGTGCGTGTAACGTACGATTTCCTAACGACTACCACGTTATTATAAGAAAAACGTAATTACACCGTACGATACACGCACGGTGTCCGTACGTGCTAGGTACGTCGATCGAAGCGCAACAATTTGATAACCTATTACAAGTGTCCAAGATTACCGGGGGTAAGCCCACGGGAGGGATGCAGGCTAGCACGTTGAAGGCATACGCCACTGGAAAATATAGCAGGGGCATTTAAGTGTTGCGATGGTCACATAACCAACGTGTCTGGTAAATGGAAAGAAGTCTGGTAATCGGAAGAAGCCGCAACGCTGGTATGGCATCGGTCACCGGTGAATGCTTGCGAACACTTGCGATGCCAGGTCGGTCACCCGTCCACCGCCGGTTGTTACTAGACCATAACTTAACTGAAGACATCGAATTACCCTGGTATTGTTATGGTAACATAAGCCAAAGGAACACCGCAGCGCCGCAATGCCTGTGTGAAATCGTATGACACCGGTTAATGCTTGCGATGCCTGGTGGTTGGTCACCGGTCGATTATGTGACCGGTGGTTATGTGACCATAACTAAAGACATCGTATACAAACCGCAAGTTTTAAACTCAGAATTAAATTATTGGGGCATGCTTCCGGCGTATCTACGACTAATCTCCGTACGGACACCGTTGGGACACCAGTTGGTCACCGGCCGATGTCCAGACGGTGCTCGTTGAATTCGACCCAGTATGACGCCGTAAACACATCTTAACCTCGCCGCATGGTTATGTGAGCAGGGTATCACATAACCAAGCAGCTAGGTCAAGATGTGTTTACGGTGTCATACTGGGTAGAATTCAGCGGACACCGATCGGACACCGGCCGGTGTACGTGAGCCATAGAGACCCCGGAAGCATGCCGCTAGAATTTGATTCTGAGTTAAAACCTTGCGGCTGTATACAACCACCGTTCGCCGACTGGTGACCGTCCGGGCATTGCAAGTATTCACCAGTATCCAGGCTTTCTTCGGCTTATGTGACCATAGCATTAAAACCTTGTGGCTCTTTGTGTATATCGAGGCATTGATAATGCCGACCAAAGAACAGTTCCAATTCACGTTCCAGGTAGACAGGGATTCCATCAGTTTTATATTTATATTTACGATGACAACAGCTTACGGTTTTTCATTTCGCTTCTTTATAGCCCCTTGCGATCAGATGACATGTTTCAACGGAGGTACATGTGACGACAATGCGTACTACTACGATCGATGTAAATGTCCCGCAGAATGGACTGGTTCTCTCTGTCAGATACGTAAGTCAAACTGGACAACCTATAATGTACACATAACTAAAATCTACCTATAAGCTATATATTTTCTCCTCCAAATTATCCAAACAACCCCTTCGCTTGTAATCGTAATATCAACACCTAAATCCCAAAAAATATAGGCCTACCATGGTATAATTCGATCCACACATATCATATCCATTAGAATATGCCAAGGCGTTAAATAACAACGTCAAAAGATGTGACGACCTGACAATTATTCCGCATGAAAATATTTCCACAAGAGATGTAGGTGAAGGTATAAGTACAGAGTAATGGTATAAGTCTCAAAACATCGATACCAATTTCAATTGATCAGAGTTTCTTCTGTGTTTTACAAAGTAGAAAAATATTATCAAAACGACATCTTCGGTAGAACAGTGCTCATTGGTACCTATTCATTTCTATTGTATAATAAGGAACGACCAAAAGATTGCGTACTTAGCGCAGCAATTAATGGACCAAAATAAGAATTCCCCTTCCAGATCTATATGTTTTGGTACTCGGATACTTGAATGCGTACAGTTGTTAAAAGTGTGCCTAGTTATTTGTTGACAGAATGCAGCTTTAATGTTTTTCTCAATTCCACTTTTCCGACAGCAATAAATTACTCACCATCTACAGATCAATCCAACCAGGGGTCAGAGTTCATCTTCGCCTTTCCTGAGAACTACAAGAAAACTCCCATGGGTCCTACCTTATCAATCCTATCCACGACACGCTATTTCACAACTGTAAATATCACAATACCAGCTATAGGTTTCAGCTACATCACCAATCTCCAACCATATGCTACTGCAAAAATTGATCTACCCATCTCTGCGACAATTTCAGATACCTTACGTAATTTTAAAACGGTCTTGATCAAAGCGTCTGATGACATTGTCGTGTATGCCGTTGGAGAACAGCACAAAGCTTCAAGCGATGGCTACTTAGTACTTCCCGTTCAAGCTCTAGGATTAGAATACCGTATAGTTGGTGCCTTTGCAAGACCACGTGGTTTATATAAATCTCAATTCATAGTGTCTGGAACAGAGGACAATACGACCGTTAATATCCATTCTAGATTTGAGGTTATGTTGGAAGGCAAGCTGCTGCAACCCCATCAAGAAATGCAATTCACACTCAACCGACTTGAGAGTGTAATGATTCAAAGTTCCAGCGATTTGACGGCGACATGGGTGAGAAGTAATATCCCAGTTTCTGTGGTATCTGGCAGTCGATGCGGTTTCATAAGGACTTTAACAATATCAGGTAGAAGGTCTTGTGAATACATGGTGACCCATCTTCCTCCGGTCACCTCTTGGGGGCGTACTTTTACAATTACCCCATTATTAAAAGCAAGCGGTGCAGAAACGGTCGTTAGATTACTAAGCAATGAGAACGACGTTCACGTGGCTATCAGCAACAAACCATCAGGGTTAAGTATCTATAGACCATACACATTCCAAACGTTTCATTTACCCGGCCATGGTAGCATGCCAGTAACACTAATAGCTTCAAAACCAATTTTTGTCGTACTTTATACCAGTTTCACGTCATGTAATAGTAGCGACACTTGTATTGGTGACGGGCTGTTTGGACAGACCGTGACGTACGCTCAACCAATGGAAATGCTTTATGACAAGGCGTTTTTTAACACCGATCAACTACCACGTGGTCTTAACTACTCATTGAATGTCATAACAAAATGCGATGCTAAAGGCACACTCTATCTTAATGACTACCCGTTCCCTAAAGATACGTTGGAATTGAGCAGGAATGGTGTTTGTAGTTTTGATGTTGAATTAGGATTGAAGAAATACAGCCTTACGACATCAAGTAACGGATTATTCGCGGCATATTTGACTGGTTACAACAGAGGTGCTGCTATTACATTTCCTGTTGGTACAAGAATGGGACAGTCAAAGCCAGGTATTTTAATTGGGTTTTTTTTTACTATTTTTGAATTATAGTATACGTACAAAATACTTCATACTATATAGAATGTGAATAATAGCCACTATAATTTGCATACCCAGGAAAAAAACCACTTTTCTTGACTTAGAATGTCATCGATTATAACTACAAAAAAGATGCTAATGGGGACGACCTGTGTTTACAAATTAACCACACTAGTTTTCTTTTCAATCCGATAAAGGCAACTATTGTCCCTAGGAATACAAAAATGATAAAAGGCTCCTATATTTCCCGATACGTATTTCTTTTTAGTATGGAATCATATGAAACATCCTTCAAATAGTTAATAGTAAATGTTTCTTTTATTAAAGTTTTGAATCACTTTATTTTTCAGATAACAAACATCCACATACCACAACTGGTAAAGAATTTGTTTTCGCCTTTATGGGAAGCGGCAACGCTTACATCCATGACAAAGGGCCAAAGATTATTCTCATCGCCGACAAAGATGTCGTAAATGATACTGAAGTGATTATTACAACTGTTCATTTCACAATCAATGAAACCATTCCCAGTGGCCAATCCCGAATAATAGAACTCCCTGATTATATGATAGCTATCAGTGGTTACACACCCAGACCGGATGTTGCTATTAATGTGATTGCGTCTCAACCAATCACAGTTTACGGACTCAACGATGCCTATCCCTTTTTGGATGATCCACGTGCTGATGGGTTTCGGGTGTTATCCACAGATCACTTGGGAAAAGAATACTATACGATATCGTCATATAGTCACGGAACCTATAGCGGGAAACGGGCACAATTTATAATAATCGGTTTTGATGACAATACAGAAATAAGTATAGCTCTTGCAGATGCAGCAACAATTGATGGAGAATTAGCATATGGCGGGAGCACAAAACACGTGACTATACATCGAATGCAGACGATTTACGTCACATCCAATGGTCATCAAGTAGGAAGTCACGTGATTGCTAATAAGCCAATCTCCATTCTTGCTGGTTCTGATTGTGGGGCTTGGGAGAAAGAATGGCCTTGTGAACACCAGGTAGAACATCTGGTCCCAGTGCAATCATGGGGCAAAGAGTTTGTCCTTCCAATATTGTCAGGATATAAAGACGGGTCTTTAAGACTTCTCATTCAAGCAACGAACGATAGGACGGAATTGAAACATTATGATGACACCTCTACGTACATCGGTAGTAGGGGCCTCCATCACTTTGATCCTGCCAATAACGAAACATGGTCCAGCTTCACATCAAGTAGTCCGTCAATGATTACCGCAATGATCGATCACCGAGCTCTCACAGCATGTCAGCCGTCTTGTACGGGCAGCCCGTCTTCCACATCTGCAATGACAATCATACCACCGCTGACACCATTAGATGGCAACATGGCATTTCGACATGTTGAAATTCGCGGTTCGGAGATTAGCTACAACTATGCGACTATCGTATCTCAGTGTGTAAACTTGGACGTACTAATGCTAAATGATCAATCTTTACGTAATTATGGCGCAGTAGAGCATTTTGCTGACGAGAGTTACTGCACAGTAACTGTTCAACTTGAGGAGAAAACTGTGTATTACCTGACGACTATTAACAACGACATAGACGTCAGTGCAATTGCCTATGGTTTCTCTGGAGAAGCAAGCTTTGCGTATCCACTCCTCTAGAATATACATTCGCTCGCCCAAGAAACATTCGCTTGCGACATTCGCTCAGCCTAATTCGCTGAAATGGAGAGTGAATGTCGACTGCTATCCATGAATACTAGTATTGCAATAAATACTAGTATTGTACAACGGAACGAGAGTGGATGTATCTTCCCATCGGAGCCCTTACTTAGGCCTTAAAAAAATGTGTTTGTTTGCCCTCCGCGACCGACCCGAAAAATGCCAAAAATTTGGGTCGCGATTTTAGTTGTTGTTGTTTTTTTCCAAACATGTAAAATAGAAAAACTCAATATTTTCAATGGAAAACATAAAATTTAGCAGTATAAAGTCACATTTAGTAGTATCAAATGCATATTTCCTCTAAATAATGACCCACGATATTTGATTAAGCCTTCCATTGCTTGGCATTTGCGATAAAATCCATGTAATGACATCACTCTTTAAAATATAAACACAATACAAAAAGAAAGTCCCCCTCTCAACATGACGTCGTAACATCTTAAGGTAAAACATTTGACCAATAAATTATAGCTAGGAATACTTCTATGACTGTTACCAAAGTGATGTGTGAAAGTTAAAGATATTCATGACTTCGTGGCTGAATGAGATCAGCTGGAAGACAAAAACGTACCTTTTCAAAAGTCACAAAATAATTTCTATGGTTTGTAATGGGAAAACACCTTTTGGCTGAGTACAGTTTAAAATCCTCGCAGAGCTTGGTTGAGGTGCTCAGTTCCATTCCTTGTTCCAACAGATTTACCTACAGGCCTAATGAATTTAATCACTATCCCCAGGTTGTCTAATCAGTATAGGGCCATTGTATTGGTTTTTTAGAGGCTGGTTACCCTGTGAAGCAGGTGGCTAGAAGAATGGGTGTTGGGCCGAAAGCCAGAAGTTCAGCAAACTCGCCTGATCTTAATCTCTTAGAGCACCTTTGGGACCAGCTGAAAAGATCTGTGTATCCCCAGATCAATGCCAACAGCAGCCTGCATGACCTGTCCCATCATTTGCGGATTGAGTTGAATGCCACCACACATCTCCAGGCTGATCAACACCATGAGAAGACGGTGTCAGGAGGTTCTTAACAGGTGTGTTGGTTACACGGCGGACTCAATAAGTGTGAATTTGTGATTTTTGAATAGAGCAGTTTTTGTCTTCCATTTGAGCTCATTCAGCCATGAAGTCATGAATATCCTTCATTTTCACACAGTACTTAGGTAACTGTCATACAAGTATTCCTAGCTATAATTTATTGGTAAAATGTTTTTCCTTATGATTTTATTACGTAATGTTGCGAGGGGGACTTACTTTTGGTGTTGTGTTTATGTGATGAGTAAAAAAAAAAAAAAAAAAGATCAACCAACCGACCGACCCAAAATTTCTATTTTTCAACTGGAGGGCAAACAAACAATATTTTTTTTGGCCTTATCTCAGGTCCCAGCGTTTCGTTTACGGGAGTCGGTACATATTGGCGAATATCTCTTTGGTCAGCGAATGCCTTTGGACGCAAACTCTTACACAAATAATGTATAAATAGACCTTGAAATACGATGACTGTCTTTACCACCTATCAGCAATTATTGCTTAAAGGAACGTAGTCCGATTGCTTCAGTTTTTTCAAACTTATCTGATTTTTAACCAAAAATTACTCATATTGTTTCATATTCCACATGAAATTTCACGGCTGGGGCATGTTTAGTTTGGAAGATATGGGTAAAAATGTGTCTAATTATGGTAACCATAATTAATTTATGCAGCAATTATAGGAAACTATACGTAATGACTTATAATAAAAACGGTTTGGTCGATTGAACTGAAATTTGATATTTAGACGTCTTGAGTGGTGACCTTTCATTTGAAACCAAATTTCAAATTTTGAAAAAAATCATACTATGCTCCTTTAATCTCTTTTGTCATCGTCAGAGTGTGAGCCAGCCTTTAGAGATTGTGGGAAAATTGTTTTATTTTGTAATTCGAGATGGTCTTGAACTATTATGTGCCCATCTTATTTTCTTCGTGATATTTTTATTATACAGAAAGTCACCCTGTCCCCATCTGTAAGTGGTATCTC
>JXSR01S011592.1:8184-26702 GCA_000969725.1 Ophiothrix spiculata
AGCTTTTTTTAATGCCTTCAAGAGGTCATAATTTCAGCTTTTTCTTTAATTTGCAGCTTATCTTGGGCATTTTGTCACTATTTTCAGCTTTTTACAGCTCTTTTTATCACCCAACTCTCACACCCCTGAACTTACAATGACAAGTTGCACTTCGTTTACAAACACTAGTGTAAATTATCATCCATACAGCTGTTCTAATTATTAAAAACACATTTGGTAACAACATCAACATCAACAATTAGTGATTATTATTATTTACAGAAGCCCACAGATACCAGTTGAGAGCCTACATATACCAAGCCAGAGATCTTATTGCTTCAGATTCAGATAGCTTCTCAGGTAAGTCATGAGTCACAAACGGCTCTTTTCAGAGCCACCATGAGGCTACATATACCAAGCCAGAGATCTTATTACTTCAGATTCAGATAGCTTCTCAGGTAAGTCATGAGTCACAAGCGGCTCTTTTCAGACCCACCATGAGGCTACACATATTAACCCAGAGATCTTATTGCTTTAGATTCAGATAGCTTCTCAGGTAAGTCATGATTCATAAACAGCTCTTTTCAGAGCCACCATGAGGCTACATATACCAAGCCAAAGATGTTATTGCTTCAGATTCAGATAGCTTCTCAGGTAAGTCATGAGTCACAAACGGCTCTTTTTAGAGCCACCATGAGGCTACACATATTAAGCCAGAGATCTTATTACTTCAGATTCAGATAGCTTCTCAGGTAAGTCATGAGTCACAAACGGCTCTTTGCAGAGCCACCATGAGGCTACACATACCAAGCCAGAGATCTTATTACTTCAGATTCAGATAGCTTCTCAGGTAAGTCATGAGTCACAAACGACTCTTTTCAGAGCCACCTTGAGGCTACACACATTAAGCCAGAGATCTTATGACTTCAGATTCAGAAAGCTTCTCAGGTAAGTCATGAGTCACAAATAAACGTCTCTTTTCAGAGCCACCTGGCTCTTTTCAGAGTCACCTTGAGGCTACACATATTAAGCCAGAGATCTTATTGCTTAAGATTTAGATAGCTTCTCAAGTAAGTCATGAGTCACAAAAGGCTCTTTTCAGAGCCTCCATGAGGCTACACATACCAAGCTAGAGATCTTATTGCTTCAGATTCAGATAGCTTCTCAGGTAAGTCATGATTTACGGCTGAAAATAGGAAACACATTTTTCCTTAAAAACAAAATGAGCAACCTAAGTTCAGTATTTTATACTTTTTCACACATTTCTACAGTGGTTTTTTCGTGTTTCACTGAATTAAACAAACTTAATGTTTGGCACCAGCAATGCAATTTATGTTGTGTAGTGAATCCTTGAGTTGTGATCCTAGCATAAAACTTTTAAACTAAAGGCCAGTCAAAAAATTATTGGACAGTGTAAACAGAAATCCAGAGAGCAGGGCCCCATTGTTTGTAAATGCAACCCCTACCATGGATTTTGTTTAAATTGTCCAATAATATTTTACCTATAGTACAATTGTCATATATATGTTACTGAGAGACTATATGCTTTTATATTTAAATGAAAATAGTTACGAGATTCCATCAAAACTCAACTGTGTTACAAGTGTTCCCAAATATATTATACCAAGTTCTTTTCTGTTTGCAGATCCATTTGCCTATATAAGCTTCCTCTCCAGGAGCCAGAAATCCGAGGTGATCAAACACACACTTTGCCCTCACTGGGACCAGACCCTCATCTTTGATGAAATCGAGATCCAGGGTGATCCAAACATTCTTCAAAATAACCCTCCAGATGTTTGCATTGAAGTCATGGACTTTGATACATTTGTAAGTATTATTAGACAGATATGAATTCAAGAATTGTTATTGTAATGAAACGAGACAACACATCAGCACCAAATTATTTTGCTGGTTAAAATTGAATCTTTTGGACACTCTGAAATCAGCATTTTTAAAGAACATTGGTCATGCTTAGGATTTTCTTTATTTCAATATCAAAACAACATAACAGCTTAAAAATAAAAACTAACGCAATACAAATATGATATTGAGGATTTGCTTGAAAGGTCTGGAAGGCCTGAAGTAAGCATGCCCCTTTGAAACAAAAAAAAAAGTTGCATAGACAATACAAACCAAAAAACAAGAAATATGGAAGACATATACCCTAAAAATAAAAACAACACATACAAAAACAATTGAAACAAGACTTTCCCCAAAGATTAATTATATTTGCACAACAAATTTGATTTTAATTGATTTTTAAATAGTTTGATATGTTTACATTGCTTGATATTGTTATTCAGGGAATTCAAAAAAAAAAAAAAAAAAAGGTCCAGAGTATCAAATGGCAGAATCAGAGAAAACCTTTTTTGTCAAGTTGATTACTGTTATATCGGTAACTAAAATGTTGCTTTTAATGACTTCATCATTTGAGTTAGTTAATATGTTATCTATTATTGTTGCTGTTGTTTAACATAACATAACATAACATGCAAAATTTATATAGCGCCAATTCCAATGAGATCATAGCGCATTCACATAAAATTTACAAAACACAAAAAGCATGAAAGTTACCAAGGATAAGACCCTGTTTGAAACTATAGATGTTGATAGACTCACGTACATGACGAGGAATATTGTTCCAGAGAGAAGGCCCTGCGACAGAAAATGATTTGTCCCCAACACATTTTTTGGTAGATGGTACGACAAGATGAGTTGGATCTGCAGATGAGCGAGTAATTGGTCCGTGTGATGGCAAACCTTTGATTTTGATCATGTGAGACAGGTATTGTGGAGCCTGACCATTTATAGTTTTATACACATAGACACAGAGTTTGAAACAGATACGTTCACGAATTGGAAGCCAATGCAAAGAGTCAAGTAATGGAGCGGGGCTATCGAATTTTGAGGCAAAGAAGATGAGCTTAGCAGCTTTGTTATGAATTGATTGGAGGCAATTGAGTTCCTGTGATGCAGCTCCATAGAGGAGGGCATTGCCATAATCCAGTCAGGACAGAATTAGTGCACGGACGACTTGGTGTCTTACATCATGATCAAGATAGCGACGTAATCTCTTGATATTACGAAGCTGGTAATGAGCAGAAGAGATGATGGAACTGACATGTTTAGTCATGGTCATGTTCGTGTCAAACATTCTGTTATACGAGTGGGTTTTTAATATTGTAACCGTTATTTTATTAGAGTGAATTAAGTCTAGGAAGTCGCTTGTCGGTCTATGAATTTCGTCTTTCAGTAAGTCTATATTATAGTCGCCTAGTAAGTAACAATCCTTGTTTTCTTTGCCAAGAGATAGCAATAGGCTTTGCATATCAGAATTAAAGTTGTCAATTGATTCATGTGATCTGTATATTACTCCTACAATAATATGTCGTTCCTTATAATGTTCTATTTCGATGAAACATGATTCGTAGTTGTTATTTGCCCTACAAAGGTCTTTCTTTATTTTGTACTTTATATCATTACTTATGTATAGACAAACGCCCCCTGAATTGCGACCAACTCTATTTACATGTTCTAAATTATATCCTGATAATTGCAGATAATCAAATGGTTTATCTTTCAGTTGAGTTTCCTTAAGGCCAATGACTGAAAATTTGTTTTTTTACAGCTTTCAAACATTCTTTTAACTTGTCGAAATTTCTAGTAAAAGCACGCACTGTTTTTAAATTACTCACCATTATTTATCAATGTACCCATGGCATTGCTCCTGATTATTTGCAAAATACTATTCACTTGTATTCATCACATAGCACCAGACATCATTTGCTTCGTTCCTCTTTGGATCTCACCAAGGTACATATTCCCCTTACAAAACGTCGTTTCAGGGATCAATCTTTCCATGTTGCTGGTCCTCGAATGTGGAACAATCTGCCGCAACACATCCGTGAAGCCACTTCCATCACCATTTTCAAGAGCATCCTGAAATCTCACCTGTTCCATACTGCATGATTTGTTTTCTTGGTTTTCACAATGTATTTTTGTTTGTATATTTTGTAGATTTAAGGATTGTATCGTAAGTCTGTAGTTTTAAGTTCCACTGTGCTGCGCCTTGAATTTGTTAATGAAAAGGCGCATTATAAATCTTCCGTGTATGGATGTATGTATGTATTTAAACTTCTCATATTAAGATTTAATACTGTGAAATCAAATCTGCTATTTGATACATTGCATACTTGCCAACTATCCTTAAATTTATCAGGATTGTCCTGATTTACAACTCTGAAAATGGCCAAAAATCAGGACATCCAGATTTTGAGATATTAAAAAAAATAAAAACACAAGGAAAAGTTGCAAATCCCGACCTGTATTCAGTAAATATTTATGCTCTTGTGGCATTTATGTGGGCCAAAACCTAAAAAAGGCCTTAATAAAGATAAGGAAATCACAAACCCACCTGTATTCAATACATATTTATGCTCTTGGAACATATATGTGAGCCAAAATCATAAAAAAGTCACCTCCGGCGAACGCCTCACGCAAGCGCTCAGCCTTTTTGTCCTGATTTTGGGTTTTACAATGTTGGCAGGTATGCATTTGCATTAAGCTCATCGATATCAACATACGAACAATCAATAGAGGAACTTTTTAAGACAATCTTTCTTAATCAATCATTCGACCAGACAGGGGATTCTAAAATATTTAGGGTGAGTATCAGAGTATGTGCTTCAAGTTTTCCAACTTAGGGGATTCTAAAATGTGATTTTTGTTTAAAATGTTGGGGAATTGATAAGATCTGAAATTTGAAAAGGTACTTTTTGAACTGCTCTCAGTGGAAATGGGAACTAAAGTATGCTTGAAAACGGGGTCATAGGAGTGGAAGAAGCTTGAAAAGGGTGTCTTGGCTGTACCTTCCAATTTCTATAGTAATATTTATTTTTAATTTTAATATACCTTTGTATTTTCAATTATTTAAGGGTAGCAATGAATTCTTGTGAAGCTGGACAGCTCTGTCCAGCGTGTGAGCATGAGGCAAAGAATTGTTTTCAAAATTGTTCGTCATGTCTTTAAGGCTTTTAACAACCTTAGAACAGTTTTCTGTGTATGTTCCAGCCCGTGCTTTACGATCCTCCATGGATACAACTCGTTTGGTTGTCCCAAAGACAAGCCTTGCCATTGGAGATTGTAGTTTTGCTGTCTGCGCAGCACGAGCTTGGAACGATCTTTCACCACACATGAGAACTGTTCAGTCAGTGGAGGTGTTTAAGAAAAATCTTTAAGACTTTCTTGTTTTAACTTATATTATGCATTTTTTGTGTAAACGCTATGGTACATTGTTTAATAGCGTCCTAAATACCTGTTGTTGTTGTTCAGGGCTGTGAAATCTCCAATTTTAATCGGAATTCCGATTTTTAAAAAATGTCATAAATGTGAATTTCCGATTTTTTTAACAAGACAGCAAATCTCCGATTTAATAAATGAAACGTAAACGACTTGATTTTGATACTACGACTTGGCCGAATTATTTGTAGGTTAGGTGGGTTTTTAGGTATACTCAGCCGCGACCGTATTATGACGGTGCGAAGTTCAGAGTCATAGCATTAGCACTATATGTAACGGTGCTGCACGGGTTCGCGAACGGAAGTAGCAGGCGGCACTGCGGCATGACAACACTTGCGAGACACTTGCGAAGGTGTTTTAATTATAATTTCACCGTCATTTTTCCATGTCAGTACAGCACAAATATATCATAGTTACACGTGGATCGAAATATGACACGGACGCTGATAAACGTGACCCAAACATTAAAAACCCGTGGAATTGGTCGTGGACAGAATATGTTCATGATAGGCAGAGAATTCAGAAAGTAGGTCTCTGAAAATATTTCAGATTTTTTCCGATTTTTATTTCAAACATCCACTCACAGCCCTGTGTTGTTGTTGTTTTTTGCTTGGTACAACTTTCTATAGCAATAATTATTTTTCATTTTTAATATACCTTTGTATTTTCTATCATTCACTGGGTAGCAATGAATTCTTGGGCAGGACACTCTCAGGCCCCTGGTGAAACTAGACAGCTCAGACCAGCGTGTGACACGCCTGGCTTTGCACAACTTTCTACAGCAACATTTAATTTTAATTTTAATATACTTTTGTGTCTTCAATGATTCCAGGGTAGCAATGAATTCCTAGGCAGGACGCTCTGCAGGCCTATGGTAAAGCTGGACAGCTCTGACCAGCGTGTAGCACGCCTGGCTTGGCACAACCTGTTCAGAGGCAGTGAACATGCTGGAGAACTACTCGCATCATTTGAACTCTTCCTCATGGTAAGTTGGTATACATTTGTCAGAATTATATCTGTGTGATTTGGAAATCAATCAAGAGATTGATTTATATAATCATCATTTCAAAGATGTCACTTTGTCCATTATAGCTGTGGAAGGTGACCACGCCTTTGGAATTCAGAGGCAGAGCAGATTTCATTTGGCCTATTTGCAAAATTGCCATAGTGGCTGTTTGCAAAATATTCCATTCAACATAGCTGTTACTGGTAGGTTGTTACAACCAAAACTACAGGACAAAGGACTTATTGGTTTAAATTTGTCGCAACCTTTTCCGACCATGACTAGGTAAATATTGTACACATTAAATATTAATGTAATTACGTTGTTTAGACAATAATGATAGACACTCTAAATCCATAATATATGGTGTTCTTCTATGGCATGGGTCCAAACCCCAATTGGGCTATAGTTTTGTTGAAAATAAAATTGGTTATAACATCTAAGTACACAACTTTATCTGAATTTTTTATAAATTATGCTAAATCCTGTGTCAGAATCTGAAACAGTAGTGAATTGGATTCAAGTTGCAGGCAGGAATTGCTGCTCTATGTCTTTTGAGTCAGTGACTAGATGCGGTAAGTACATAACAGTAATACTCAACCTATCTTATATTGTAGGACTTTCACATATAAAGCATAAGTAAGCTCCTGATTGTAGCTATGAATGCAATGATATTTTAACATATATTATTGAATGCATCTTATATATCCCCTATTAATGTATTTTTTTTATTTTTCAGTCTGAGAACTCTGATATGCCATTTGAGCCACCAAAGAGAGGTGATTTGTACATAGTACCCAATGGTATCCGACCAGTCATGCAAAGGACTGGGGTAGAGGTTAGTAGGTTAAAACCATAATACCCAATGGTATCCGACCTGTCATGCAAAGGTCTGGGGTAGAGGTTAGTAGGTTAAAACCATAATACCCAATGGTGTCCGACCTGTCATGCAAAGGACTGGGGTAGAGGTTAGTATAGGTTAAAACCATTGTACCCAATGGTATCCGTCCTGTCATGCAAAGGACTGGGGTAGAGGTTAGCAGGTCAAAGGTCATAATACCCAATGGTATCCGACCTGCCATACAAATGACTGGGGTAGAGGTTAGCAGGTCAAAGGTCATAATACCCAATGGTATCCAACCTGTCATGCAAAGGACCGGGGTAGAGGTCAAAGGTCATAATACCCAATGGTATCCGACCTGCCATGCAAATGACTGGGGTAGAGGTTAGCAGGTCAAAGGTCATAATACCCAATGGTATCCAACCTGTCATGCAAAGGACCGGGGTAGAGGTTAGTAGGTCAAAGGTCATAATACCCAATGGTATCCGACCTGCCATGCAAAAGACTGGGGTAGAGGTTAGCAGGTCAAAGGTCATAATACCCAATGGTATCTGACCTGCCATGCAAATGACTGGGGTAGAGGTTAGCAGGTCAAAGGTCATATTACTATACCTCATAAATATTTATTAGGCAACAATGAAATATAATTGGACGGTTCAACCTAATGTGCGTGACAGTATTTTGTCTACTTCCCCTGAATGCGCGTAACATCCATGCAGGGAAAAAATTGAAAAACTATCGCACCCCTACTACCACACCCCTTGGTAATCATCGAACTTATCAGTTAGAAATTCTTACGGTGACATAGAACAATCTACATTTTTAGTTGATTTTTGATTTTCTTTACATTACATTCAGTGAAATATTTATGAGGTATAGTAAAACAAATACAACATGGTTTATTTCGGGAAGTATTGAAAATTCCTGATCCCTCGCTGTTGGATGCATGTGACTACTTTCCTCCGCTTCCCTCCGCTAAGCATTGGGAAGTAGACACATGCATCCAACACCTCGTGATCAGTAATTTTCACTACTTCCCTCTATACCATGTTGTATTTATATAATACCCAATGGTATCCAACCTGCCATGCAAAGGACTGGGGTAGAGGTTAGTAGGTTAAAAATCAAAAATAGGGTTATATGATCGCATGCGTATCACAATATTTAGTGGGGTTTGTTTACACGAGAAGAAATTAATCAATCTTGGAACCCTTAGTTGTAAGGTCAATTTGCTTTTATTTGGTGAGAAAAATGAACAATTGTTCAGTTTTCAAGGTATTTTGTGCTACAATTGCATCATTTTTGATGTGTCCATACCCATACAAGAGTAACATTTTAGAATCTAGCTGGGTTACAATAAAATACTTATCATTATGTAGTATAAAGATTATTGAAAATAAATTGTTGATAATTTAACAAAGTGTTTTACTTTCAACACAATTTATGTTATTAATGAACATAAATTTGTTAATAATTTTGAATTCAAATTTCTCTTATGGAAAGTCTTATATTTGGATTCCAAATGCCAGTAATGAAGTTAAATATTGCTCATTTTAATATATTTGCACTCACACACTCACACTTCTCTGCTAGGGTGTGTGTAACATGAAGAAGTTCCAACTGTTGGCTGTGTTGTCACCTTGTATTGAGTTTGAGATTGGAGGCAAGATCATTTAGTCCAAACTGTATATAAAGTGCTCCAATATTGCCCCAATATTTAATGTTTCCAATTCCTGGACAATGCAATTAATATATTTTTCATGGTGACATTTTGCACTCATATAGCTTCTATGCTGGGGTGTACGTAACATGAAGAAGTTCCAACTCTCGGGTGTGACTTCACCTAGCATTGAGTTTGAGATTGGCGGCAAGATTATTGAGTCCAAACTGATCAAGAACACCAGGAAGAATCCCAACTTTGACCAACCATTACTTTTCATGGAAGTGGTAAGTTGACCTTTAAGATGAGAGTAAAAAACGCACTGGACAAAATTTCAAAAAAAATTGCTACCACATATTAGTAAGATGCTGTTCATTCATGATTTTCTTCAGAAACGGCACACAAAAACAATAAGAATGTTCAGGTTTTAACCTGAATTTAGGTTTTTTCCTTGTTGAAAAATCATCAATTTCTTTGAATTTTGTTTCTCTTTTGTCATTATTTTCAGGATTTTTTGTGGATATGTGTGTTCTCATGCCTATTTTGTCAAATAAAGTTTGATTTGTAAAACTTTCTGTGTTCTGTGTACATTAGAAATTGCAGCATAATTAAGAGATATTGCGTGTTGTAATAGATCTGCTGATACAGTAAAATTTAAAGGATGTGCGTACTTTTCTTTGTATTGAAAGAAAACTAAATATTGGTTATGGTGTTTGGGATTTATGGCATGCAGCACATAGCGCTGTGAGAGTTAAATTGCCAGGAGCTGTATTGGTGTTGCACCTATCACCTGGAAAACCAGATTATTGGCCACAAATAATCTCAAGTAATCAAGAGTTTTTATTAATAAATGCTTTCATTAGTAAATTTTTGATGACAATTTTGGACTGATGCGCTGGTGGAGTTTCGGAGGCTATTTGGGTGAGAGCTGAACGATTATATCATGTATTGTAGTGGAGGAGTGAGAGTGAACCTATCGCTCGCCTGAGACAAAACCATAAAGTAACTTCCTTGTAAATTGATGTCATTGCCAACATCTGATGATGTCATTTCTACTTAGTATAGGTCTACTTTTAAAACTAGCTGAAGGGTGATGTTTTACCTGCAACATCGGTTTGCTCGCATAAGTAAATTTATTCTCTTTGTTTAGATTCATATTAACCTGATATTATGTTCATGATATATTCCTACTTAGGACTTGCCAAAGGAGGAACTGTACACACCACCAATCAACATCAAAGTGCGAGACCACCGGGCCTTTGGCCGTAAACCAATCGTGGGTACCTCGTGTATCAAAGCTCTGAGCCCCTTCAGATGTGACCCTATGGCTGACATGGCAGCTGCAGAAGAATCGCCAGAAAACCCAGGTTTGAAATTGACATTGCTTGATGGCTAATAGAGTAAGACTAGGGCTTGAAGTATCTGACAAGACAGTGTCATGTGAAAGCAACAAATATGTGTCTGTATTTTGTGCTAAAGGTTTTACTTGCAATGGAAAATGCAATTTCAAAAATATGCAATTTTTTTTATTTATCTCTATATCTCAAATCAGAATAATGAGAATGTAATAAAATATGGGAAAACAAAAGCAATTTATTCAAAAAGCAAAATTTACACCTGTCGCAAACATACTGCGCATATGTGTAGATAGGAGTTTTTAGCAGTGTCGATGGGTCGTTTATCAAAACCAACAACACATCGTCGCAAACCGAGTCGAGAAAAACTGAGCTTTTGTTGCGTTTTCATATAGTCTACTGCAGCATTCTTTGCATTTTGAGTGTAAATTTAATTGTAGTGTTTTTTTTGCAAAATTATTTGAAATTACATCTTAAAATGACAAAATGCAGATAGAATTTGTTGCTTTTACATAATAACACATGCAGGAGATTACGCTCTGAGGAAAATTGTTATCCACTGTCAGATCTTCAAGAGCCTTGTCTTTCTCTGTTGGCAAGCTTTTAGATTTGCTTCAAGTACATTTTAGTGTCAGATTTGCTTTAGCATTCATAGACATACCAACTCCCCGAGAGATCTCGCCTGATAGAGAAATGAGAAGTTAGACCTCTTTTACAAATATGTTGCAGATTTGTTGTAGTTTGTAACAAGAATGTACTATATTTGTATACCAAAAATGACTGACCAAGCTCTAACTTCCTTGTGTTTTTATTCAATGCTTGTGTTAACTTGCATAATGTCTTTTTCCTGTGGTTGAGGACATACATAAATTTCAGTTATGCACATTTTGTAAGATAAAACACAACAAGTTTTATGCAAAATGACAGTTTCACAAATGGCAACAAAGCCATGGTATAGTCTCTTTGGCATCAGCTTGGCTGAAACAAGTATTTTGAGAGTATTTCTCTGGACTGATGTTATGTCTATGAATGCTACTCCATCTTATTTCACATTCATCTTCATCTATATTTAGTTTTGCCTATCATTTCATGCGTTTTAATATATAGGTTAATTCGGTGTAGATAGTATAAGAACATTGTTATGGTTTATGGTGCACCTGTTCACCAAATGCTTGGTAGAATTGTGCATTATTCAGTGTAGATGCTGCGTCATTATGGTGCGTTCAGCAACATCTCTCGAAGTCTACCGATATGCAGTCTTCAAAAGTTATAGCGCAATATGCATAGCGCGTGTAAAGACTGTGTATCCACAGACGTAGTGCAATGAAATCGCTGTGAAATAGTTGGACTCTGAATGCACCATTAGTCATTAAATACTCCATGAATGGAAGTTTTGGTAGCAAATTTATGCTCCTTGATCCATTTACAAGTATATTTTTTGCATATTATCTACTCATTTGATGTATAGGATCCTAGAAAAACTTATTTGATCTTTTTGATATGGAATACATGAACTAAAGGGTTAATTATAATAATGTTTGAAACAAATGCAGAAATGCATTTTGAATTGGGTGTATTTACATTATACATACCATGTATCATATTTTCTTTCAATGTGTCACAAATATGGATTATTACAAACAGATTTTTAAAGAAATGTAAAAAGTCCACTTGAAGTCTGAATTAAGTCATTAAAATATGTACCCATTCTAATATTTCTCCATGGCATTTTGTAGTTTTAACTCTTGTTTTCAAATAAATCACTCTTGTGCGAAATGTCAAAGTATGGTTAATTATGATTTAATAATGTAAGAGATTTCAATATTTGATAAGATAGACGTATACAGAGCAGATTCAGTGAGTATTTACATGCTTCACCCCATATTTAGCTCATACGTTGAACTGTACACCCATGAAATCCAAGCCAGCAACTGATTATTTCACCCTAAGTATATATCATTATTTATTTACACCCTCTTTTACATATAAAATATAATCTAGCATTTTACAAACATTGGTCTGACATATTTTTCAAGATGCGTGTGAAAGAATGGCTATTCAATACACCTATTTCATTTTGTAAAATTTGAAATTTTTGATACAAAGAATTCACATTATGTAAATAAATGGTATTGACTTTTCACAATCAAGTATTTGCACAGCCATCTTTAAACAGAATGATGCAGATTGAAGAATTTTCCCATCCCACCTTGGAAAAATGTTCTGCATAAACGCACCAAAATCACATCCATCTGAGTTTGAACACATCAATAGTTATATAATATTGAATGGCTTTGAGGGTGATACAAGAAAATGTGTATTCGGCTTTCGTGGGGTCAAGTCCCGGGCTCGGCACGTCTCCTTGTTTCCTTAAGCAAGAAACTTTACTCTACTTGCTTCGTGCTTCCGAGGGCATCTGAAGTGTTCCTGACACACTGTCGGATATAAAAGAGCGTCACGGGATAAGCTACGGCTGTTCAAAATAAGAGTAGGGGAATCCTCCCGGGTACCGTGACTGAATGTCAAAATACGTCATCTACTCTAGGACCAGAGAGCTCATCTAGATGCTGAACAGGCTTTGATGAGAATAAGCGTAGAAATAGAATATTGTACGAGCTAAAAAATTTCGACTTGTGCTATATGTTTTTAGTTCGTACAATATTTTCTTGTATCATCCAAAAATAAAACATTATATTTTATTATAATTATTTATATCAGGCTTTTGAAAATAATTAATTGGCCTAAAATCATTTTCCCACCTTCAGCTCAAGGCAGCTAAAAATATTTATGGAAAAGTGCCTGGATGTGAACAATATTTTTTTGAATATTGTATGCATCCGGGTACTTCCTACAATACATGGTTTCTTTTATAGTATTCAACAAAATCCTTATATAAATAATAATGCATGTTCTTCAATCTGCATTTTTAGAGATGAATTTGCATATTTAAATAACTTGTATTGATAATTACAAATTTTGAAGAATTTTGAATTTTCATTCCCATATCATATCTTATCATTTAAACTAGAATTGAAGCATTTAGTTCATGTTAAAACATTTATTCAAATTACACCCAAAATTACACCCACTCTTTAGTTCATGTTAAAACATTTATTCAAATTACACCCAAAATTACACCTACTCTTTAGTTTATCTTAGAATGTTTACTCAAATTTCACCCAAAATTACACCTCTTTAGTTTATCTTAAAATGTTTAACCAAATTGCACCCAAAATTACACCCACTCTTTTGTTTGTGTTAAAACATTTATTCAAATTACACCCAAAATTACACCCACTCTTTCATTCATGTTAAAACATTTATTCAAATTACACCCAGATATACACCTATCTTAAAATGTTTATCCAAATTGCACCCAAAATTACACCCACTCTTTTGTTTTTGTTAAAACATTTATTCAAATTACACCAAAAATTACACCCACTCTTTTGTTCATGTTAAAACATTTATTCAATTACACCCACTCTTTAGTTCATCTTAAAACGTTTTTTTCAAATTGCACACACTCTTTAGTTCATGTCAAAACATTTATTCAAATTACACCCAGAATTACACCCACTCTTTAGTTCATCTTTAAATGTTTATTCAAACTACACCCAAAATTACACCCACTCTTTTGTTCGTGTTAAAACATTTATTCAAATTACACCCAAAATTTCACACACTCTTTAGTTCATGTTAAAATGTTTATTCAATTACACCCACTCTTTAGTTCATCTTATAAAAACGTTTATTCAAATTACACGCACTCTTTAGTTCATGTTAAAAGCATGCATGGTTAATGCCAATCCTAGAATATTTGTAGTATACATTAGCTGCATGCTCTATCATATAATCTCACGCATTAAGCTTAAAAGTATTTGCATCATCTCTCTGTCTTACCTATGAAGAAAACATCTTTACATTTTTTGAATTTTAAGCCTTAGAGATTCAGCCAGAGGTTAAAGAATCCAAACAGGCTAGCGATGAATCAGAAGAGCCGCCCGAGACTGAGCCATTAATGGCCGAGGCATCGAGCAATAATAATAACAAGGAAGAATTAGAAATGGAGAAAAAAACAGGTCGGGTGGACATGCCTTCTGATTGCTTATATGCATTCCATTGTGTGTCGCTAAATTTCATGCATTTGGTAACCATATATCTGCTAGAGGTTAATTTGTCATGCATTTGGTGACCATTTATATCTGCATTTTGAGCATTGATTGACGAGAAAATTAATCCCAAAAATGTTTGGCTGGTTATGGAGTAAATTCAGTTTTGTGTGTAATAGTCATGCATTTGGTTTAACCAATGTTTAGAGTTAGCTTTGCATACCATGATATGATATGTTTTGCAAGACTTCTTCATTACAATTAATGCAAGTCATGTGGGCATGGATTGATATTGTAATTATTAAGCATCTCATTATGTTTTGTTGTCTTGTTTTTGGTTCTTTTTTGTGAAACAGTTTGTGTTTTGTTTAAGTCTGATGTTGAGAAATTGGCCCATGAAAAGGTCGTGACTGTTGATGAGCGATTTTGTAATTGTTCTTAAGTGTCCATTTTTTGAATTACATATTTTTTCAATACAGTTCTTTGGAAAGACTAAGAAAAATTATGTGTACTTGTTCTTATTCTGTGTGTCATGTTGCTTACATTGTACTCTGCTTATTGTTGTGATCCCTTCACAGTATAATTAGTCTGGTCATATTTTTCGAAAGAGAAGTGTTTTCTTGCCTGTACAAACACAATGTCTGTTTACACTTTTTCATCTCAGAGTATACTTCAAATACCTGTTACATATTTTACGTACTTATGAGGGACAGACCTTGCAGAATTGGTCGTGGACTTTACATTAGCTATCGTACTCATTTCTCATTGGTGTCATGTTTTGAAGGTTATTTTGGCATTACATTTTTAAACACCTGTAAAAGTTTCATAATTTGCTAGGGCTGTTCTCATTTATGTTATTTTGTTCAATAGTTGCCATTTGTGTATTTTAGGCTTTCGTTGTCCTTGGTTGTAAAGAGGAAAATAGGCTGTAAACCTTTTTAAATCTAAAATAAGTTGGTGAATAAGTAAAAAAGTTAAATTGTTCGTAGTTGACGTGGTCACAATATAGTAGTATCGCAAGTCATTGGAGTTATTAATACTTTTAATATTGATACTGTATATAGCTTATTTTCAAATGCCTAGATAGAATTTGAGTAGAAGCAAAGCTATAATTAATTTAGTATTCATATAATGATAGAAAGCTGATCAGTACACTGCAATAGATTTCATGATAACTACGTAATTACACTCGCCTGAAGAAAACCTTTTCACTTTTATGTGTCTTGTCCACTGAGGTTAACAGTCACATCCAACTCACACAATACTCATGAGCTCGTGTGATTTGACAGTTCCGTTGCTGTGTAACTTGATGATAGATTTGTTTGGTTTGATGTTCACGCGCATAACAATTGTCGTGCCTGAAAAGGTTTTATTCAGAATACTGTAGTTGAAAGTTTAACTCGCATCCCACAGGCTACAGATTGATTGAGATACTTTTAGGTATTCAAACACGCCACAGAGTTGTTCATTGCGAATCAACAACGGTGCATCCATATGCGTCTGTGAATTTTTATCTGCCACCGAGCGTAATAAACATACGCAGATGCATCGTATGCAGAGTTGTTGATTCCCGATGAACAACTCTGTGGGGTGTTTGAATACCTTTCAACAACGAAAATCTTCCTGAAAATGTATGAATTAAATTTTAAATGTTTTGAATAAAAATAACAGATAGGCCTACTTATCTTCATAAATGCTAGTTCATGAATGTTTGCTGCGCTGACGGTTTCAATCGTTCCCAAGCACTGGGCTTTTGCACGTACTGAAAGTACCCTGCGTGCGATGAGCAGTGCGCAGACTTATGTGTACTTCGTAAACGCACTTCCGTAAATGCTGTGCCGTGCATGACGCGCTAATTTGAATGTGAACTGTGGATTCATCACAAATCTATGCTCCTGTATAAGGAGATACAGTGAGTTATTGAATATATGGTTAAAGTGTGTTTTGTATCAATTACAATATGGTAGATTTCTTCACCCATGTCTAACTAGGCTGGAGAGTGTTGATGCAATCAAACTTTTCAAACAGAACCTTCTATGAACTTGGTTTTGCTACAATTAATAGGTATGGTTTTCCCTTATTGAATGATACCAAGGTCACTAAATCTATCTGCTTAGTTGTTACATAAATATGATGTCATTAAGTATTTCCTGAATGGAAAATCACAATTTTTTTTGATAAAAACGGCCACTAAATCAAAATTTTCCGATAAAAGTTGTAAATTTCAGATTTTATCAGGGTTTTTGCTAATAAATAAGGGAAATGATGAATGTAATGTTCTGTAAGTTTAAGCTGCAAAGCATGCATATATTTTTCAAAATGGTGACTTAAAATTTCAAGGGCTTCCCCTTTACTCTACACCCAACTTTGGTGGCATAGCCTACCCCACCTTAAATGGTACCACCCCCCAAGTTTTTTGTCAAAATGACTGCAAAGGATGTAAAAGAGATTACTCAAATATCATGTCAATCACAGTCATTCATGCGTATAACTCATATTTCCATAAATGGCCCAACATACCTATGTTATTGTTTCATATCAACACATTCAGTTTTCAAGCTCATCATTCATCATTATTTTAATCACCAAATTTCATTTGGCACAAAACTTTGATCACATATTTCATTTATTTTATTCATCATTTTTACAAGCTAGCTAAAATTTTGGCCATCAAGTTTTTGTTTTCTATGATGACTCATCACTTTATTTTCACTTTCAGTTTTTCACGTCATTTTTATCGTCTTTTCAATGATAAATGTCATATTTTGAGTGCCTGTGGGAAACTGTGTAGTCTTGGTGATGGACTTATACGATTGCAGTTAGTTTTGTTTCCGGGCACCAACAAATATCAGCAGGGCACCTACTTATATGCACATTAAAACCAATTAATACATGTTTGAATATCAGATCATGTGATATCTAGAAGAGGAGATTTTCATCCAAAACTAGATTTAACAGATTAGAAACATTCTCTTTAGCCCGGAGACACCAGGACAGCGATGGCGTCCCACCTGAAGTAATCACGACAATGATGGGGGATTTATTAGGTGACAGTGTCGAACGCTTGGCTGCGGAGAGCGCACGATCTAGCCAAGGTTAGGACCTTTTTGTCAAAGCAGTCATATCAAGTATATGTTACAACTAATACATATATGTTTTTTAATTGTTTGACAGAAAATGTAAATGTGATTATTTTCAAAGATATTAATTTAACAAACCTTGTTATATAAAGTATTAAGCTTCTCTAATGCCATGCATAGCCACAAGCGGACATCCATGCAGGTATTAGTTTACATTCATGACCTTTGTCCTCATTGTCGGGGTGAAAATAAATTATGCAGACTCCAGTTTATAAGAAACGTACAGAGATATTTTTCATCAACTTGAGAGTCAAATCAATATCAACACATATGAATGAATCAATTCATAATACCATTTAGGATAAAAACCTAATCAACAATAAACACATTTTGATGAAATGATATACCTTACAACAATATTTCTATGATTGATATAGTGTTTATGTATGGCACAAAATGTATTTTGATGTTCGTTCCCCTGAGATTATTATAACACAATTTTCCCCGAAGCTGGCTTTCTTTGTAAGTCCTAGTTAACCTTAAACCTGTACTAGCACTCGTTTGTATTCCCCTGTAATTCAAAACATATCAGTACCTGTGATAAATCTTTGAAATTGGTGTATACTTACTAATGCTGTTATCGATAGAGATTTTGAATGTCCCTATATTGGAAGCAAATTTCTGTGACATATCGATAAATTATCGACAGTCAGTGATAATAATTGAAGATAATATTGACTCTTACGACTCAAGCTAAATCCACTTTCAATACGTAGTCTGGATGAAAATCGCGATTTACATCTTTACTTTTCCCCCACTATCATCTCCACTTATTCTTCCATCTATCCTTATTTAGTGTATATCTATTATTTAAATTTTGAAGAAATATTACATTTAGTTTGTTAAAGTTGTCAAAAAAGAAATCCAATATAAATGGTACTCACTCAGAAAATTTTCAACTCCTTTCAGGAGCCTTGGTCACTCTGATGATAGTAGGGGGGGGGTTAGAGTATGTGAATTAAGGTTGGTGTGAATTTCATGTTAATTTTGGGCGACCACTATTTCTATATTCTACAAGATCCAGCAAATCAAATGACACATGTCGCCATTTTTTCCGATGACCTTTAGTGACCTTGACACAAGGTCAAAGGTCACGAGGACAACGCTGTATGCAAAATGTATCAACATTG
>JXSR01S011592.1:26752-39647 GCA_000969725.1 Ophiothrix spiculata
TAATCACAATTTGACCGGTGTAAAAGCTAGTAAACACCAGGTAAACACAACAATGTCCACCGCGCCATTACAAAAAATTAGTTGATTACATTATCATCGCTGGACATGCAGATACACTACATACCGAACATGGTACATCTTCGACTGCAGAGGGGGTTGTAACAGTTTCCCAGACAGCTTGTATTCCTCATATCGTTTGTGTGTCGAAACTCTTAATTGCGAAGAACGACATGTCGTTAGTCTGTGAAACTTGCAACAATCGACACTTTCGACAATCGATAACAGCATTAATACTTACCCAAGTAATGATACTGAAAAACATGTATACTAGCAATTAATTATTTAATCCAATCTGGCACACAGTACTTGTATTGTTTACCCATTATTTTAGTTCTTTTAGTTTCTCACCCAATTTTAAACCAGTAACACACAACAAAGTATGTCTATGAAATAAACTCATTAACTCTGACCCTGCCCTTGTTAATTTGTATTCGTCCAATTGACACAAATATGATACTGTGAGTAAAATGGGGCTGAATAAACTTGTTTTATGTTGATTTCTGACATTTAAATATGTTGATTTCTAACATTTAAATATGTTTGCTCAATTCAATAAGTATTTTCTCAACTCAACAAATTAATGATTCTGGACTCTTTTTTTCTTTCTCAAGAGTTTTTTGACAATCATGGGCAAGCCATTTAATTATAAGAACATCACTTTTACAACAAGCCACAAAAGCAGATCATTCTATTTCAGCACCATTTTGATTTAGACTTATTTATTAATATAACCCATTGTATACCTGACGAAATTTGACAAAGAGTTAGCAGCAAACTAGAGTCAGCGGTGTTTCATGAATATGGGCCCAGCCCCAGCTTTCCAAATCAGCATTCAAGTGTTTTTTGTATCCAAATTTGACAGATTCCATATGAAGCTGGACAATGAGAAGTTAGTTTTGAAAAAAAATATGGACTAGGTTTTTCACTACTTTTATTACATTTGGTTTGTTTGTTGAGTACTTTATGCTTAGTGACTTAATGTAAATGCATCATTCGTAAATATTTCTTAAATTTATTTAATAATAATGATTTGTACAGTACCAAGCTTTTAAAGCACAGAAAGTGCTTTCAATAAAGAAAACGATGAATAAATCCCATAAGTGGGTCAAGTATTTGTTGCCTTAGCTGTATCCAATAAGGTTTCTGTCGACATGCCTTATGTCGACATAAAGCATATCTCGACATGTAGACATAAAATCTCATTTGTCGATAAAACTGGGCAAGTAATAAAAACATACGTTTAATTGTCACTTTGGCTGTTTATTAGTAGTTGAGCTATAAACTTTTGCATATATAATTTAATACTTATTAGTTGGAATAGATTTGTCAGGATTGTTCATGATAATACCAATCCACCACAGTCATTTTTGATTGAAAAGTTTCCAGACTGGAGCTGAAATATTTCGGTTAGTACTATTTATTTTCTTGGACTTGAAAACAGAACTTTCCAAAAATATTACTTATTAGTTCATCATTTACAACCATTTTTATGTTTTAAGTTATACAATGGTTCACAACAAAATAGTTACAAAATATCAATTTTACATCATCTATACAGTGTGTCCAAGAAAAAAGGAAACTGAGAATTACGCCCTCTGTACTTTGACAAGGTTGAATGATTGGGAATACTGTTTTGCTAGATTAATGCACCAGAAAGTCCTCTTTCCAACAATACAAAATATTCCTACGTTGTTTATCTTGTTGAGTAATTACGACCGATTTCATGAATTGTGCATTTAATGCCTTTGTACCACTTTGTTGTAGAGTAAACTTCTTCCTTATGATGTGTTTGAAGCCGTCTTATCATAAGGACTCATTTAAGACTCATTTTTGGATGACTGAACATTGGATTGTTCCTAAATTTAGATGACTGAACTCAGGAGAGTGTGACTTAACACGGAAAAGTTTTTAAAGAAGATTGCATGATTCATTATTTTGCGTCTTATTTGTGCTATGGAAAATCTAATCCCAAAATTGAATGTCAAACCATTCATCAGCTTGACATCGCATGTTTGTTAGGTACTTAATTTAAACAAGCTAATAGCATTGCAAGATGCAGCTCATAGTTTAACTAAGCAACATGTTTTCTTTGTTTCTGAATGAATGAGAGCAGGTAACCTTCAGGAAGTTGCCGTTATTTTCAAAGAGGTTTCCTGTAAGGTTACCTGAAAAGCAAAGTCTTCAAAACTCCACCAAATGGCACCAAGAGACATCAACGAACTTTGTGACAGAATTATGACAGAGGTGGTTTCATTGAGAGGGCAAAGAGCAGTTATCCGTAATGTTGTCAGAGCTATACGTAACAGAGCAGAGTCATGGCTTGTGTATGACGCAAGCAGTTGAAGGACGCTATTAAGAAAATCATAGTGATAATGACTTTTTTTTTTCGGTACAAAGCCACACTAAATAAAATGCTTTTAAAAACGTTTAACTTCAAAATTGCTTGGTTTTTGTGGCCGCTTTTGATATCATTTTGAAGAAAAGAAACAAATGAAAAAATCAATATGAACTTCATGAAAATTAATCAGCCGTGTCCTAGAATGGAGGGCGCAAATCTCTGTTTCCTTTTTTCTTGGACACCCTGTATTCAGTATTGTCGTACGCAGATAATCACATAGGTATTAAAGTCTACGTCTAAAACGGGTCATTAAGCTTTTCCAAATAATTTTGATTTTCCCGCAAAAACAACTCTTTGATATAAACTTTATGTCGACAACAAATTATTAAATGAAAAAACGATCTCGACAGAAACCTCAGTATCCAAAGAACTGCCTGTATCTTTTTAGTGATCCGGACATTCTCACAATTTAGTTGATGAATTTAGCGTATTAGCTAGACCATATTACTTTTTAATCATCTGATTTTATATTTGCAAATTTATTGTACAAAAGTTTGTGATAATTTATGATGCATTTGTATGTTGTCTTTTTCGTAAATTTTTGTTTATGGGCATGAATATTGGACATATGGCATTGGTGGCATATATTATTAGCATTTATGTAGAATTCAGCTTGTATCTTTTGTCATATGGCATTCATTTTGTCTGCGCTTTCCTGTTTAGTTATGTTTCTTTGTCTGTGCTTTGCAGTTTAGTTGTATGATTACGTGTGTGCTACCGCTTAATCAGTAATCTTGGTGTTAGTACTGGTAGCATGTTGACATGATTTGCATGATATATATACTAAATGAATAATTGTGGAAAAGGTACCTGTTTTATCATTTTATTGGTATTTCTAGATCATTTTGGAATGAAACGCTGACATGATTCCCATAGCTGTTGTGTTAGTGATTTCTAGTTGCTTTGCCATGTAGTCATGCCTTTATTTAGATAGATAGCATATTTCAACTTTGTTTTTGATGATGATGTTGCGTAAATGATCTACAGTTACTGGTTTATAACTCTGTCGCTTTGTTCGATGTCAGTATTGTATTATATTATATATTTTTTGTATGTGTGTATGCTTTATTTATATATTTGTCCTTTATAATAGCTAATATCATACCCAGTAGAGATCAATTGACTTTTTTGTTATCAAACCGCACATTAAATTATTCTCGTATGTTTTTGGGAGGCAGGTATCACAGCGATACTTCCTTCGCTTTGCAACAATGAGTTTAGGACTGTTGCGAGTTCGATCCCCAGTCTTAGCACTGTATGTTCAATTGGTTGCCAGTCCAAACTTGCTTCTGCAGATTTTCCTCCGGGCACTCTGATTTTCCTTCTGCATCCAAAACTGGCAAATAGATCTGATTATCTGGACATGTCTCATGAAAAGCAGTGTTAGGCTACCTCTATAAATATGTCTTTAATTAATTTATTTATTCATTTATTGAAAGTGAAATAACTACTGTTGAGCAGTGTAAGAGTGCTTACTGGAAAAATACAGCATTTGCAACTAATCTTTTTCCCATAAATTTAAAAAAAGCTTGCTGGTTCCCTCGTAACTGCCATTTATGACTTTACCGAATTACTAATTGTTTGCATCCCTCACAATTGGCAGATATTTTTACATTACAATATTCAGTGCTTTTCTTGTGGGATTCCTCAGGAATCAATTCTGGGTCCACTTCAGTTATTCTTTTAATTTTAAAAAGATTTGCTTGTGGTGTCTTGCATCAGCCTGTGGTATTGTCAGAATAGATAACCCTGATGAGGTATTTTTACTGATTCAGAATATTTATCCCAATTTGTACCAAATTACAGACGATTTACAGGTAACCACAGGAACCAATGGGCAAGCTGATGCGCCAGGTCCTCGCCAAGATGGCGGCAGCACAGGCAGCGCTCCAGCAGAGGGCGATGCATCCCATATTGTCATGATCCCTGAAGAAGAGAAAGATGGTGCCGAGGCAAAGGGAAAGAAAGACAAGAAAAAGAAGAAAGGCAAGGGTGAAGAAGAGGAGAAAACAAAAAAGAAGGTGAGAAATAGGAGCGTAAGATCATTTTATTGATTGGCATGTTTTACCAGAGAAGTAAATGGAAAGTTGTTAATTCTTCATGTCAAAAATTGTGAGATTTCATTTGGAAGAGATTTCGGCATTTCATGGTCAACTAATCCAACTTCTATATTGTATTTCATTTCACTCACATGGTGTTCAAGTGTTTGAAAAGATGCTATTGTATTGAGGTATAAAATATAATGAAAATTAATATGAAAAGGGATAATACATAGATTGTTTTGCATGCTTATCACCGTTTCACTGAGTAGTTCATACAAATTTTGATTAACTCATGAAAAACCATGTGGCTATGTTTGTGTTCATATGTTTAAAGAATCAAATATAATTTGTATGTGATTGTCCAGGTATAACTATAAGAAATTAACATTATTTGGCTTAAGACATACAAAAAGATTGTTTGCTTGTTCTTTGCTTACTGACCTTTGGAAATCAGAAAATTGTGTTTTTTTATGTACTGTGTAGAATGCCAAATCAGTTTTGGGGACTTTCTTAAAAGGTTTTTTTTTATCAAATTTTGGCATTCTGAAATTGATCAAATCATGTTATGAAAGTTGTGGTAAAGCATTTTGATTACTTTGTAATGTATGTTGATTCATTTTGATGATGATTATGCATTTTTTGGCCATATTTTAGAAAAGTAGATGCTAATTTCAGAATATTTTTTACGTTGCTGAAACAATAGTAATGAAATTATGTTTACTAATTGGTTTTCTTAATTAGGATATGAAGAAGGCAGATCAGGTTTGTTAATTGTATTCACAAAAATTCAAAGTAGACAAATTTTAGGTATAACATGCAAATTACCATATATTAGATGTAGTCTCTTATGCAAATCATTTCATAATTAATAGTAATAGCTTCTTGCCAAGATAATACAATTTTCTTTTGTGAACCCAATATTAAGAAGTATTCCAGAAAATTGAAATAAAAAAATTGACATCATTTGATCTGTGGAACTTTTTAAATTGTCCTCACTAATTTCAAAGCATTGAATGTATTGAACAAATTGTATCATTCATTTTGTTACTCAAATATCATTGCATTAATCCATTTCTCTGAACTACAGAACCCCATTCAGCGACTTTGGGTTTGGACGCAGTATAAGCAGCAAAGTTACATCAAATGAGTGCAGAGAAAATTTTAAATGTTTGTCTTTCAATTTTCTGGAAGTAGATATTTTGAATTTCTGTTGATTTTTTAAAAATTTTATTTTCTTTAACATCCCTACCATATGATATCTTTTTCTTGCCCTAAGCGTTTTGGGTAAAGTTTCTTTTTAAGTTTCAAGCCCCATAATTTGCATAAAATCAAAATTTAACGCAATAATGACTTAATTAATAACAGTTTTTTCATGCTTGTACCATTGCCAATCAATCATCGTTGCTGATGCCAGCCTTTTAGCTATACCATAACATGTTTATTCCCATCTTGAAATCTTGAATTTTTTAAACCTTCAGTATTTCTTTAAACTCCTTCACTTCCTTGACATATTTCAAATCCACTCCAAAGTTAAACCCATTTGACAACAGGTTAATAGTTTGGAGGTGTTTATTTATTTTTCAAAAAGTGTTTTCAATAGACAATACCTAGATTACAATGCCCAGATTAGGTAATATACTTCATATAGTGCCTATTATTGACTCGTAAAAAGTTCTGGTAATTATAACAATTTGGATTGCGGTTAGATAATAACGTTAGCAATTGTAGATTAAGTAGTGACCAACAATTTTGTATTATTTTTATGTCTGCATTTACAACTGCCGGTATAGATGGTTTGGAAGAAGATTAAATCTTGATGTTTAGTATTGTCATATTGTGAGATTAACCAAATTAAGTTTATGTGAAGTACTATTTTAGAGATAAACTGTGCTTATTTAATCTTAATTGGTATAAAGTGATAACATGACTAGTGGTTGTAGTCTCAAGTCAATTGTAACGTCCATGCTTACAGCTATGCCTTTCTTTTGCTCAGGACATTGTTGAGTTCATTCCTTCTCCTTTGTTCTTTTGTGTTGAGGGTCCGTCTCATTGGCAGAGACATTGCAACTACCGAGACTGATAAGGTTAAGAAAAAGGTTTGTCTCAGAAACCTGTGCGCATTGCCTTGTGAAAATGAATTTAGTGCTATGCGCTGGTTTCTCTATCTCATTTTTTTTAATCAAAAGTAATCCAGCGATCAATTCAAGTTGCTATTTTACCTTGAATTTTAAGTTTTATTTAACATGATTATCAGACTTTCCATAGTTAAAACGGGCGGGATTGTACTTAGAAACTGGGCACTTCACAAACATAAGTTTGGCGATCAAAATTTTAGAGTGAAAAAAAAAAAAAGAAAATTGCATACCGCATAGCTAATTTCCTAAAAAAATAACAAATAAATCGCATACCGCATAGCTTTTTTGCAAACGGTGTCTGAGACAAACCTTTTTTTTTCTTGGCCTAAGTAGCAGCCACTCTGGAGACAAAACAAAAATATGGTTTTCACTCTCACCAAACCTGTTTTGAGACTAGGTATTTTCCAAGAAATTGTACGAGGGATGAGGGGTGTTCAATAGGTTTGTGGCCTAAGGTATACTTTGATCAACACTAAATAGGCGGGAATTATACGGCTTTTCTTCATCCGCAAGTAAACATAACCCCAGTTACACGCGCGCCGTAGATAATGATGCGCGAGTCACACTTGAAATGCACGCAGCATCTCCTGCAGTTGTGCTGTGTCCAGCTACTCACACGCTTATCTGTATCAATTCACCATGTGAAGAGGCCCGCCTATTTGGTGTTGATCAAAGTATAGAAGGAGGTAAGCTATGCCATTTTTATCGCTATGGTAGGTCCCTATGTAGTTCAACTCAACTGACACTTAAACCTTGCCGGTTACAACTCAACTGACACTTAAACCTTGCCGGTTACAAGTTTCTAAAGTTTAGATTTAGCCATTCAAAATTGATAAAGATAACAATTACAATACTGCTAACATCCATCTCCTCCCTTATGAATTTGTCAGCCCAAATCTGTTCATTTTCTTTGAAGGAGTAATCATTCTCAAGTGTTAACATCTTATCTTTGTTAAAGTTTGTTGTGTGAAAGTCATGGATGAGAGACTTAAAGGTTATCATATATCAGTTAGGTTTTGTTGTTAAAATACTCTCAAAAACCTCTAAATGGCAAGTTTTAAGAGTATGTACAATATATCAAAACCAAATATATATTAACTTGAAATTTTCCAACTATTCAATAATTGACTTGAACTATATATAATGTTAATAAAAACGACATAGCTTATTTCTTGCTACCTCTCCCTACAAAATTATTGAACATCCCTCGCAACATGTTTGAATTTCAACTTCCTGGAGATCCAGTTAGTCTTCAGGAGATTCTGTTTGTTTCCAGGCTGCTTGCTATTAAATATGTCTTACTGTCAAATAAGATAACCACTTAGCTAAACACATAACTGGAGCTAGTTAATATGCTCTCCTAATAGTGAATCCCGTCTGTGTATATTTAAAAAAAAATGTCATATTTAATATATCAGATATGATTAAATTTGCTTAAATTACGATTTTTGACAAGAATTAGCTGCAGCTGAAAAGCCTGCTGCAAAAAATTTATGTTGCAAACTACTAACAGTGGGTTAAATAAATAAAGACAGGCGCTAGATTTGTTCTACACTCAATTTCCCAACAATTTAAAAAGAAAGTTCTTATTTGCTAGCTAGTACTCTCACAAATGTTAATGTGTTGACTAGATCTTTTGCTACCTTAAAGGTAGGGTTTCCAATCTGGTGACATTTAATATACTTTATAATGTAGCTTTAATCGTATTGGCATGAAGGTCATCACCAGTGTTCCCGTTAAGGCAGTATGGCGTGCCATAGGTACAAGAGCCGGGAAAATTAGTGAAACATGTTTCTGTAAATTTGTAAGACAGATGCTTTTTCTTACTTTTTACCAATTTTCAGAATCACCTCTTCATTTTGTGAAACACATTTTTGACTTGTTCAAATTGGTATAATGTTGGTACAAGTTCAAAACCTTAAGAGGGCACTGGTCATCACCAATATATAGCAGCTGTGAAGTTTGATTTATTTACCTGGAACCAAATTGATGCTACTGGCAAAAATGGTCTGAGATGGCCCACAGAAAATTGTATAATATTTATTTTGTTAATAGTTCATCACTATTTTGACCATATTTCTTCAGTGAAACATAATATGGACATTCTTGTGGTTCCAAAATCTCCAATTTGATTTAGGAAAGTCGGGGATCGAAAAAGTGATGGGAATAGACACCTTATATAATTTAGATCTTCATAATTGAATCAATATATGATATTGGTCGATTGTTTTCAAATAGAATAAAGAAGTTAACAAATGCTGACCTATTTTTACCCTAACATTTATTTTATTTGCATATGATTGATATAGGAGCCTGTAATGATCATGAGCTTTGGTCAAAGTATCAGGAGAAAGTTTGTAAGCAGACACATAGCAAACTTTTTGGGACATGCATGATGACACCAGGAAAAAAAAAATATTGCTATATTATCTTATACTACTATGAACCACAACTTTTTGAATTTTATTTCTAATGTACATTTTAATGTCCTTTTTCAAAACTCCGACTATATTTTTGGCAACACTTCTATAGATATATCTGAAGTTTTCTTAACCTGTCGACATGTAGGACCAATTTATTTTATGAAACATTCTATTTGGCAACATTTCTGCAATCACTTAGCTGTACATTTTGTCATGTGAGTGTAAGAAAGTCGTATCAGCAATAGCTGCCATTTTTACATATAAAAATGTGCATTTAACACTTTGGAATGTCCAGTCTTCGGTCAGTGGCTTTGAAATGGTTCTTCTGATCATCACCTGAAGAACCATTTCAAGAGCTACTGACATATGGGAGAGAAATTTTGAAAAAAATGTTCACATTCTAGTGACAAGTTAAAGGGACTGGCCTAGATCCTGTCCGCTGATTTTCTGACCTATATATTTTTTTCACATGTATCGATAGTACGTGATTATACTAACATATCCTACCAGTAGTTTCCGCTGAATTTGTGTAACAGAGGAAAAACATTTAATTATTAACCAGCTGTATTTTTTGTCACCGGCGACAAAAAAATGGTTGAAAAGTGTTTCTAGTTTCAAATCTTAAAAAGATCTTGTTTCTACACCTGTGATGGGTAAACAAAATTATTTTTGATAAAATTGTTTCTCTTTTGATATGTTTTAACTTATCTCCAAGAGCTTCATTTGATCTTTTATCTAGTAAATCCATCTGAGGTACACATTTAGGATTTAGAAAACACTGGATAGTCACACCACCATCACATATAGATATATTGAAAATCGATTCGCTGTCAATTTGAGCCATTTCTGTGTAGATTTTTGTAGTTTTTTGGATTTTACTACACTTTTAAGCTTTATTTAAAGCATTTCCATAAGTTTGTAATTCTAAGTGGAATCTAGGCTAGTCCCTTTAAATAAATGTAACCTACGCCAGCCATTTCAGATACAACTTTCTTGCACTCACATGATGATTTGATAAACATCACAGTCGCAGTGTAGAGGCTAGCGATTTCACCTTACATGCATCAGACCCGGGTTTGATTCCCAGATGAATCCCAGAATCATTGCCAAGATGTTTATCTGGTTAAACGGAAGTTTTTCCTGTTTCAATTCAAGATCTCTCACCTCTCATATGAAGTATTTTGGTTAATATTTCAGGGATTATTGCCCATCATCCATCTCAGTCAGTTTCATGAAGAGTGGTGTATTCTACCTCTGATTGTTGCCAACCCTGTTTCAATCAGTAATTCTAAACCTAAAAATCACTTTGCATTTGACTCCAAACTTGATGTGTTTTGCGCAGTATCTGATATAGAAACAACATGTACATCTCGCCAATGACTAGTTGCAAATTTGGATTTCTATCTTGAAAGGTTTCTTATTTTAACGATTCTTCTGTCACAGTTAAACATTTTAAAATATTATTATTAATTTATATAGCATCAGCACATTTCAGTTTATCTGGATTTAAAGCTATCCTTAGCAAAAGGTGTCACTTAAAAATTGCACATTACAATAATGCTGAGTGATATTTTCCTGAAGGTGTTATATTTAAACTTATCTGTTTTTTCATATTCCTTTTATCGTTTATTCTTAAATGAAGAAATCGACTATCAAAAGAGTGATTCACTTTGGTAAAAAAAAGCTACAGAATCTACGGGTAATAAAAAATGCAAAATATGTGTAGAGTATATGGGAATGGATAGACGGTTTTAAAAGCATTATTTTGGGATTAGAGCGTTTAGCATGTTATCTGAAAACCGTGGTTATATATTTTTATCTTTGTATTGCAAGATGGTTTGTTTTAGTTTAAATTTATTAGATTTGACCGAGGTTATGGGCAATTTTTTTCATATAAATGTACTTTATTGTTGGTTTTCGTTATCCATTATATTAAAACAAATTTTCTGATAGCTGAACATTTCTAAAATCGAAATTTTTTCCCATTCTTCTGTCTTCCACATCACGGAGGCGTCCCTTGAATTTAATGCATATGCACTATTGGGATGAGCCTGGCATTCAGCCGAATGTTATAAATAAATAAATATAAATAAATTTCTGCATACCTTGATATCATCAAGATATACTGGAATTTAACTTATTGTCAAAATATTTTTTGAATTTTCATAGAAAGAAAAGTGTTGTTTTTTTGGTTAGAATTTTGGTTTATTTTTGAATTAGGAAAAATGTCAATGGTATTAAGTTAGTCTATGAATTCTAAAGAGAGTTGTGTTTAGAGGGATTTTATTGCCACTTGATTGGCTATGCGATAAGTAAATTGGAATGTTAACACTTGTTAAACATGTGAAATGTTTTTCAAAATATATGCTGAAGGTTTGAGTTTGTATTGTGTTAAAAATGAGTGTAAATGGTTACTGAGTTTTTATCTTGTAATAATATTCTAATAGTCCAAGTCATAGTTTGTAATTTTTCTATGGAAATTCTGATGAACATAAACTAAATCTTTCTTTTAATCCTTCTCACTTTTACACTTACCTGAAATATCAAGCTCTGTCTATACTAATCACTTTTCTCAACAATCTCCTCCTCGGTACTTGAATCTATATCGTCATAACTAGTTGAACTTTTTCAAGTAACAAACACTAAAAATGTAGTTCAATGTTTCTGAGACAGGTCTCTGGTCAAAATGAAGCACTGGAAGAACTGATGACAAAATCAATTCTGACGAGGAAGAAAACACAAGTCAGTATTTGGTTTATTGTGTGATTTAAAAGCTTTTTGTAGTGAAAAAATGGCAACACGTAAGTGTTGTGTAACAAATAAATTCTGTTGCAGTTTCCATTCATGCTAATCCATTATTAATTTGAAGAAGCATTTCTATTTTAAAGTTATTTCTGAAAACAGTACATTGTAGAACTTTAAGCCATAAGCAAGTTTCTTATTTCAAATAGAATTGCCAAATCACCCATTGTGTAGATCATTTCTCAACTTTGATTTCACTTTTCACCATCATGTTTTAACTGGTTGTATTAATTCCTTGAAACAAGTCTTCATTTCATGAAACTGTTGCAAGTTTTACAGATCAATGCACAGTAATACTTGGTACAGCTGATGGATTGTCCACTGAAAACATATATTCACCTAGTTTGGTTATTTTTTCTGTTGAGATTCAGAGGTTTTAAAAAACAAACAACCTTAACCAACCTGATATTATGTGAATTTTATGAACACTTGAAAAATTAATAATTTCTTTTCTAATAGTATGAAGATTCTTTTTGCTCTCTCTTAGAACTTTGACCTACTGTAATTTTGAAGTTTGATATCTATCCTTGAAGGTTTTCGTTTGATATGTTTGTAACCCCTGTTTGGTTACGAAATCCCCTTTCAGACCATTTTTGAATTTCCCTGTTGATGTTTTAGATTCTCACATTATACGTGGTATCAATTGGTCACATGTTCACGTCTACCATAATAGCTTGAAAAATGACATGGGATCCCCAAGGGTTGTTTCTCGAATCTTTTTCCATCTTATGTATCAAATTACAACAAAAGTAAAGTACAGTAAATGTGGAAAACTTGGGTTTCTGCAGTTGCCTGTTGCTCAGTGGTCTGCTTGCCATGAGACAAAGGAACAAAAACAGCTGAAATTATTATGGACAAAATCTAAATCTGTGACCAATTGATATCATCTTGGTGAAGGGTTTCTAAATTGCAGTTTCTAGTTGGGTTTTTTCAGGAACCAGAAAAGGCATTATATTATAGCTCATCTTCCCTTGTTGATATTTGTTGTAAAAGTAATGCTTGGTTTACTCACAATGTATATTTGTGATGGCTCAC
>JXSR01S011592.1:52170-67188 GCA_000969725.1 Ophiothrix spiculata
GTGATCAAACTTCTTACCCAAGGACATTAACTGTTGGCCATATTCCAATTGTAGCTCCCCAATACCCTTGGGTTGATGAAGCAATTGTGATCAAAGTTCTTGCCCAAGGACATAAACTGTTGGCCATAGCCAGGCTCACACTCTTGACTTGCCCATTTTGTGTCCTGCTGCACTGTTCAACTCGACCACATAGACTCTTTTGTACAGATAACCGTTAATGGTTACAAGGCAGGTATTCATATTTTAGCATCATATGATACTTTAAAGCTGATTTTTTTCTGTTGTTTAAATTGGCTAACTTTTTGCAAGTTACCGTTTTCACTCATCTAATTCAACTAGTGATTTTCTAATCGTACATCGTGCTTATTGTTGTGTAATTTGTCTTGATGTTTCATTCAGAGAGAGGATGATGATTTTTCAAAAATTTTGAAGTGAGGATGTTTATTAATTTACAGGGTTTGTCAGATGGCAAATAATTGAATTGGACTAGAGAAATGAAAATTAGTTCTACAGGAACAGCAACAATGAAAATTAGTTCTAATATTAAATTTATAGACATTCTGCCTCTTTACATTAATAATAATTTGATGGTATCAATCATTCCTTTTTGAATTTAGTTCTATTTTGATTGAATCATGTAGGTAGCAACTTGTTGACGTTAATCTGACCAAATGCGTATTGTTATTGCTTTTTAAAATTTCTACCATCAGGTATGTGCTGCGTATTGTCATCTGGAACACCAAGGATGTCATCTTAGATGAGACATCAATTACAGGAGAGAAGATGAGTGATATCTATCTCAAAGGGTGAGTTATCGAGTCAACTTTAATTTGGCATTTGGCACCAGAAATTTACCAGATGATACTAGCCATGATTAAAATTGACTTACAGGCACTCGTGGTCATAATTTTAAAGGTGCATTGGACAAAATTTTGAAATTTTATTTGTGGATGATTTACACTTCATATGGTAAACAAAAAGAGTCAGTTGCCAGATATCGAGAAAATTTTGATCAAAACCTTCAGAAAAGTCAAAAAATTGAATTTTCTGAAGGTTTTTGATCTTGTGTATGAGGCTATTACCTAAACGCAGTTATTGATGCTTTATATCAAGAAAGAGCCAAAGATTTGTTTGTAAAATATTACTTTCACATCATAGATTGCAAATAAATCAAAATAAATTTGAAGTTTGCATTAGATCTCCTGAAAAGGCCAATTTAAAAAATAACTATAGAGGGTAGTATTTATCGTTGTCGACAAAGAATATATAAATATTTTGATATATAGGATTCGAATTTGCCAATGAAACTTTGCAAGCTGTCATTATTACCGCTAACACTTCTAATAATGCAAAAATCTCAAAATGTTTGGGGATGATGCTGAACTTGTCCAATGCCCTTTAAAATTGACTTACAGGCACTCGTGGTCATACTTTTAACCAACAGATGGTGGTAATACAGTGTTACAGAACTTGTTGTGGCTAAGTAGTGCTATTAGTTTTTACAAAATGCACTTTACACTTACACGTAAAACACGATGTGCGCACTAAGGATTTATGCGTTGCAGTCCCGAAAAGTGTTGAGCAAAACAAAAAATAATGTAAAGCAATTTTTTACATGTATTTTCCTATACTTAAGAATGTAATTTGTTTAAATATATCCTCCCGACATAATTTTCTTATTTATGGTTGGTCAATTGTAAAGGTCACAATAAAAGAGATTGAAAGATGAAATCACTTTGGGTAAAATTCTAAAAACAGTTTTCCATCACTTAACAAGGCAAACTGTAGTGACATAATACTAAATGGATCAAAAAAAAAGGTCTTTAAAGGAAATCGTTATCAAGTTATCGTCAATTTAAGGAATATGATGTCATCACATATCACGTCATAGCACCCTTAGATGGTCGCTGACCCCACTTTTTATTGCTGAATTTGAAGTTAAGACTAAAACTGAGATTTTTTTTTTAAACAGGGATGCCACTTTTCCTACTTTAGTAGGAATTCCTACTTTTTGATGGTTTTGGAGCATTATTCCTATTTTCTTTAACATTTTTTTTTTATTAAAGTGATAGAGAGTTGCAGAAAATGGTTCAAAGGATCAAAATGTGCATGAAAAGAGAGATTTTAGAAACTTAAATATCCAAAATCTTCTCCAAGGGAAAGTTTTCTCTCTGCGCTCGAAATTGATATCCGATCGAGACTAATTTCCTATTTTTTTCCGTACCCAAGTGGCATCCCTGTTTAAATTCTGGTGGTAGGAGCTTACACTACAATCGTCCATAAATCATGAAAACATGTGGAGTCAGAACAAACAAAGCAGTTTTTGAAGTGACAACTTTGTATGATCGTATGAATAAATAAAGAGTCTAAAAACTTATCACAAAATTTTTTGTATTTTCGATTAAAAGTACCCTCTTAACTCCTGTCTATTTCTATCATCAGTTGGTTGCCAGGTGAGGATGAGAAGCAGGAGACTGACGTCCACTACCGATCCCTCAATGGCGAGGGCAACTTCAACTGGAGAATGGTCTTCCCATTTGAATACATCCCTCCTGAGAAGGTCATGGTTGTCTCCAAGAAAGAGCATTTCTGGAGCTTGGATAAGACGGAGATCCGTTTGCCACCTGTCCTCATGCTGCAGATCTGGGATAACGATGCATTCTCACCTGATGACTGGTTAGGTAATAATTAAAAACAGAAGATAATAAGTAACTAGGTTTATATAATGTTTTCCAGTGAATACTGGTCCAGTGGACGCAATTATACACAATTGTCACAATTATTTCACCAGAATTTTTCAGTAATATAGCAACCGCTCTTTCTGCAATCGGATTGTCGGGCCATTCTTCAGCAATGGTCACAAATGTTACAGAATTGTTACATGATCTTGCCCATGAATTTAAATGTGCTTGATTTTTCTTCAAAGCTTGCAACAATTCAAATTCAAGGGCAAGGTCGTTTAACATTTTGTTAACATTTGTGACCACTACCAACGGATGGCCCTGTAACGTTTGCCAAAACAGCTTCCCAAATATCACTCGGGCGATGAAGCAATTGAGATTTAATGTCTTACACACATTTCAAATTGTTTTCTGGATTTTGGTCATTTTTATATGCTTTCATCAATGAAAAAGACAAAAGTCACAATTTGAGAAGGAGGTCCCAAGACTTCCCCACCAACGGGTGGGAAAATAACTTGATCATACTTGATCACTTTAAGTATCAAATTTGTCCTTCCCATCTTTGAATTAGTTTATTTGTCAATATTTGGTGATACAGATAAGGCTAATGAAACTCGATTACAGGCTTCCCGTCACCCGTCAGCGTTATAAAATTCCCCCCACATTTTGTGACCCAAATTCCAGAAAAAATTCATTATTTGCTAAAATTGTCTTTTTCTCAATTTTGGTTCAATGAATACATTGTTTGAGGTGCATAAAAATCATTATCTTCATTACATGTAGCAATTTCCATGGGGACAACTTCAAATCAATGTCCAGTTTCCACCCAGGTGTCCACCAAACATTATTTATTCTGAAATGACCGCACAGAAAATAATGGGTTTTTTGTGATAAATAGAAAATGGGGAATAATGAATAATAAAAAGGTGGCCTCATTACAATCAGAAAAAAATGTTACGGGAAACCGGGAATCGAGTTTCATTAGCCTAATCTACAACTATTTGTTCCTCCATGACACAGGTACTCTGGAATTAAACCTGAACCACATGCCATCGCCAGCAAAGAAGTCTGGCAAATGTGGCCTGAAGATGCTCCCTGGCAAGGATGGAAGCGGCGACAAGAATATGATCTCACTGTTTGAACAGAAACGTGTCAATGGATGGTGGCCATGTATCAGTGAAGAGACTGGAGAAAGAGAGTTAACTGTGAGTAGATAAATAGAGTTATACTGTGAAATCTTTAAAATAAAACTCTACGAGTTCTTTTTTGGTTATAATAATCTAAGAACAACAGTTGTTGTCCTTAGCTCCAGGTACCCTAGTTACACCCCTGCAGCACAGAATTATGGATTTTGTGTCAACAAACTTTTGTTTCTGTGGATTGCTTATTACAAACCTATAGCCCGTACTTGAAAGAAAAAAGTAATTACTAACTAGTAAAACCTTACTAATGCTGTTATTTATAAGGAATAAAGTAATCACTGATAATTGGTTTGATTAATAATTCTAAGCATTCACTTAAAATAACCTTAAATGTATAAAGATAAGTAAAAGGTTAGTAAAAGTAAAAGCAATTGCTAGTTATGAATACGGCCGAATGCAATTCCATGTCAACATAAAACGATCCATCACCCAAAAACAATGAGCATAGGGCACGGTTTCAATTAACAAGATAACCCTTAATGTTTGATCTTTTAAGAAAGGTCATGCTAAGCCTAGGGGCGTCGGAACCGTGTAGGCCATGTGGGCTTTGGCCGCACCACTTTTCAGCCAGAAAAAATAAAATAAAATAAATTTAATCTAATTTGATGCGTTTTATTATTGTCCTAGCATAAATAACCACAACGAATACTGTACGAATTCCTTTTTAGTAACTGTTGTCTTCTGGGGCTAATTTGTTTCCTTAATTTTGATAACCAAGGGACCACAGGCCGCATTACTTTTACCAAGAGCCGCACCACTTTTATTTTCCTTCCGTTGCCCCTGACTAAGCCCACAAATTGTCTGTGTTACAAAATTCAAAATCTTTGTTATAAATTGAATGATTTCTGTTATGATTTTCTAGTTTTCCGTAATTAAGTACAAAAGAGGGAAAGCAGCATAAATTTCCAACTTGCACATAATCATAATTGTCATTTTCCCTCCCACATGAACAAAACAAATTCATCTTCTACATCTTCACATGTTTCTAAAACTTTCAAATTGTCATCTTAATCACTTGAATTTTTGAAATCACTGCCATTCAATGAAAATTTCCACAATTCACGAACTAATCTTCCTTAAACATGATTCGCTGCAATATTTGTTATGATTAGTACGTATTGCTTTTAGGGTAATTTAACATCACACATCTTAGATGTGTACTAGTATATCACCGACTCATTTTATTGTTTGTTTGTTTGTATTAATGATAACCAACATAGAACAAAAGCATTGGAGGCCTCAAATTAATGCTAGATTTGGTTTATTCAGTGGTTGATTACCACTAAATTATCACTATTGTTGGTTATATATATTGCAATATCAATACAAAAGTTGGACCTTATACACAATTTTTCACTATATTTTACACTTCCATAAGCAAATTCAAATTCTGTAAATTTGTACACTTTTATGACAGAAAAGTTGTGGACCTTGATTATGGTTAGAGTGTCTTTCCATTGAAAATCATACAATGTATACAACATGTTTTACACTGTTAACAAATTATTTTTGCCTTTTCTTGTTCAGGGCAAAGTGGAATTGGAACTGGAACTTGTCACGGAGCAAGAAGCTGAGGAGAGGCCAGCTGGACAAGCCCGGGATGACCCCAATGCCAACCCGACACTGGAACCACCAAAGTAAGTTGTATTATTTTTAATGTGACCGTCCCCTGCACGCCTCATGTAAAATCAGCCCGTAGTCAGTTTTATTGCAGATTAAAAGAATGTATCGTCAGCTTTTAAGTCAATGCACATCCAAAAGAGGATTTTTCAAAGCATTGCATGTCAGAATACATAAACCTGAGAAAGTTTCCATCATTCAACTACATATATAACATGTTAGTTTTATATAATTGGACTTGACTTAATATACAAGTTCATTTTTTGCAAGGACTTTATAAAAGGTATGAACATTACTCCGGCAACAGAATGGTAATTTGACTGAAAATGCGTCTATCGAGCCAGTCAAGCGCTGTTTCTTGCTTACGCACAATTTGGCAGAAAAATGTAGGATGCGTATTGCGTTGTAGTTAAGTAATAGTAGCGTGAAACATAATGCAGAGCTGGGTTACCATGCACTCGCGCAGCGTCAGTCCATGCATGGCGCCCGAGTGGCGCAATCCCCTAACATAGCCGAATTTTTAGGGTGCTCATACACCTGTTTCCTATCTGTACTTTCTTTAATCTATGGAGAGGACCATTGTGGGTCTTTATTAAAGGGGTTTTCATTAATTTTGTACTTTGTATCATTATGGCAGTGGTTAGTCTCTGCTTTCTAATGATATATGCAAATCAGTTTTGAAATGCTTGGAAGTTCAACTGAACTGTTTGACCACGATGCATGACAACAGTAATGTAAGTTCAGCACCAAGAGTGTTAGCAGGCATTACAAAGATAACATTTTGAACAAAATGTTTAACATATTTACATGAATCTCAGTCATTATTATGTAATTCTTATTTAAGTTTATGACAAATTAAGCTGTCATGACATCTTGGCAAGCTACTCTACTGGGAACTTTCTTTATATTTGATCCATTTATTTTGTCTGTACGATATTCTTTGTTCGTTTTATCAGGTGATTTTTATAATCAATATAATCATTTATATCTAGATTTGCATTCATTCATTTATCATAAAAGTGTCGCCTTAAATGAACCCAAATGACAAAAATGATGAAGCATGTTTGTGGTGTCCATGATTCTAATGGATTTCAATGTAGTGATAGCCAAGATTGAATTATTCTATATTCATATACAGAATTGAGGATCAAATTACTGATTTTACTAGAATAGTGTCCCCCATTATAATTTTGTTTATAGTTATTTGACCAAGTATTATTATAGTGTTTCATTATTCTATAATTTACATACCATAGCTTAAACTAATACACTTACTTTTAGGTTTTACGGGACCTACGTGAATAAATTGGTTTCAGTATACCGCCCATGAGCTCCAAAATTGTCAAGTTTCACATCCATTGACATACTTATGCACAGAGGGTTAATTACCCTTAATATGATGGATGATTTCATTAGCTTTGTCATGATTATTTTTAATGATCAAGGGCAGACAAATTTAATCACATTTTTCAAATAGAATGACTGAGGAGTTCATATATATCGGCCAACTTACTTTTGAAGAACTGAATAAATAAAATTAAGTTACATTTTATGATCTGAAGCAGAAAATTAAAATCACATAGTTTCAATATAGAGCATACATCAGTCAAATTCAAGAATCAGAACTAGAAAGAGAGAGAAAGAAGATAAACTATGATCTGAGGCAGCAAATGTAAACCACATTGACAAATGGGACGGACAACAAAAGAGAACATGCATCAACCGAAAGTTTGAAACAGAAAAATTAGCAATGAAAATTATTTTTTTATTTTTTTGCAGAAAAACTAGATCACATTGTTTAAATGGGTCATATAAGACAAAAGAGAACATTTATCAACCAACATTTTGATAAAGAACAAATTATTAAAAAATATTACCATTATTATTGATATTTTGATGATTTTGCAGAAAATCTAGATAACATTGTTATCAGTTAAAATTGGGTAGATAACAAAGGAGAACATGCATCAGCCAAGTTTTCTTAAGCAGAACAAATTAGAAAAGAAAAAATATTATCTGGGACACAATGTCTTTTTCACATAAGAAGAGGCTTTAATTTAATTATCTAGGGCAAAACACAGATTTGATTTGATTAATTTGAATACCATATTTGTTCAATTGGGTTATGCAACAAAGCACAACATGCATCAACCACATTTTAGAAATATGACAACTGAGAAGAAGAAACAACAAAGTTACATAAGGCCAAAATAATTATCACATGCTTCGAATATATGTTATTAAATTTGTAGCGTTTCTAAGCAGTTGACATACACTGACCACACACACTCCACACTAGTTTTTGGCTTCAATCAGAGACACTATTATGTTAAAAATACGATTACAGCCCGCTAGTCCAAAGGTTTGCCAGTCCGAATGTTCGCGAGTCAGTAAATGAAATAAGGTCTGCAAGTCCAAAAATGAAATAGGTCTGCTAGTCCGGAAAATAATTAGTTTTGTTGATTAGCAACCCTATTTTTTTTTTCGGACTAACCAACCTTATTTCATTTTCGCACTAGCAAACCCTTTTACATTTTCGGACTGGCAAACCTTAGGATTAGCGGACCTTTTTGAATTTCAGACTAGCGGACATTATTTCATTTTCGGACTTTTTTTCAAATTGAGACTAGCGAACCCTATTTTCGGACTGACGGACCTTTTTCAAATTCGGACTAGCAAACCCTCGGGTATAGAAAAACATGCTTTCAGACAGGCGAACCTTAATTCATTTTCGAACTAGCGGGCTGTTACCAAAATACAAGTAGGGAAGATCTACAATTTGTTGGTTAGAGTTCATTCATCTTCTCAATTTTGAAGTCCAGAATTTAACTGAAACAGGTTCTTACACTTTACAATATGACTCTATGACTCTTCTGTACATGGCTGACAGCTTTATGTCCCCTCCAAAGGATGACAATCTCTCATGAAATATTTACCCAACTCTACATATATATTTCATGTAATGGTCAGAGAAGAATGAATATCTGACCCAACCCACCAAGTCAGTCAGACATCTTAGCAAATATTCTGAGATTCCATTCTGGCAAGGGGACCCTCCCCGGGTATTAAACTCGGGCCCATTGCGTACAAAGCAAGATCCATTCATCAGAAATGTTACCTTTGAAGTGTATTCTGTCATATTAATCAGGTTCCAACATCTAGCATCCATTCAAGTTTTACTCAGCACAGAAACTTTAAACTTGTTTTTCTCAGAACTATAGTTTTCTGAATCAGCCAAATGCCTTTTACCAATTTGGATGTAACTTTGCAATCGAACAACCAATAACCAAAAGCAAGGTGTCATTTTAAAGCTTAAAATACAATCTTTCAGGTTAGACCCAAAATCAATTTTTATTTTGGGACTATACCTTTCAATGTAATGGGTCACATATGTAAGCTATAAAAAGAAGCCTTTTAAAAATTTCAAATAACTAAGACCATTTTCATTATTAATTTGTTGAACTGAAGGCCAAATTATAGTCGGCCTCCAAACAAAATTTTTCCTACCAAACATTTGGTCGTGACGTCATTTTGACGAGTGACTCCAAACAAAATAACTTCAACACCGAGTTGAGACCAAATAAAATTTTGCGGTAGATTGCACATGCTATTGAATTGCCATATACATTGGACCAAATGTTTGCTAACCGTTCATACTTTAAGTTCGATGGCAAATATTTGGTGACGTCATGACCAAGTGTTTGGTAGGAAAAATTTTCTTTGGAGGCCGAGTATGAATTCGCCTTAAGTTGAATTGCAGTTAGGACTACCGTACCTCAAAAATCATGTTTATTTAGATCATGTCAAGTGATTGCAAAGGATGACAAACTTGTTTTCAAGCTCGTCAGTGGTGACTCTTGTACATATAAAAGGTTCACTGATAACAAGTCATATTGTGTCAAGGATTAAATCAGTAAGCCATGTAATCCTGCATTTAATTTCATGGTACTCCTTTAAATGCTGCCTAATTAAAACAGAAAATGTCACTTATTTTCTATTTTAAACACCCATCAATCAAAATTAAAAAGCAACTAAACATTTTATGTTATGACAAATTTTTGAAGAAGCTGAGAACACTTTTTTCAATCAAGACTCCTTTAATCACATTGAGCTTGCCTGAAGTTCATGAACTTGTCCCACTTTAATCACCCATCTTTAATGAGATTTTGTAGAGTTTTAATTATCTGAACTTTCCATGTGCATTTGAACTTTGTCTTTGATTTGTCAGGTGATGGATTGTATCTGACAATTATCCAGAGATTAATCCTGATACTGAAAAAGGCCCCTTACAGTGTGTGACATAAAAAAGAGCATCAATCCATTTTCACAAAAATTGAGTGGGTTTTTTTTTGATACCAAGGAGTTTGACAAATTAGAATACTCTATGACTGAAACATTAGGCCTAAGAAAAAGATGTTTGTTTGCCCTCCGCAACCGACCCTTAATGCCAAAAATTTGGGTCGGGTATTTTAGTTTATTTCTTTTTTCTTCAAACATGTAAAATATGAAAACTCAATATTTTCGATGGAAAACGTAAAATTTAGCATTATTTATCACATTTAGTAGTATAAAATGCATATTTCCTCTAAATAATGACCGATAATCTTTGATTAAGCCCTGCATTGCATTGCTTGGTATTCATGATAAAATCCATGTGGAATGACATCATTCTTTAAAATATATGTGAAGAGTAAAAAAAAAAAAGATCGACCGACCCAAAATTTTAATTTTTCCACTGGAGGGCAAACAAACAATTTATTTTTTTGGCCTTACACAAATTCTTGGTCACTTAGAGTGATTTTCTTTCCTTTTTGCTATCCATTATGAGACAATATATGACATTGCATTTAGCGTTAAACGCAATGGGGCTGCAGTGTTGAAAATCATGGCATGATGTAAACATACGCACACATTGGCACGTACTGCTCTACCTGATTTGGAACTTCATGTTAGGGTTAATTTTTTCAAATAATGATGTCTATAATTGCCTATTGGCAAATAATTGACTTTGTTCTGGATTCAAAATGACTATAATGTGAGAATAAAAGAAAATATTTATTATTTTGACTTGTCATCTATCATCTCCATTCATAATGGACACCCAGTGTGGGGTGCCCATCACTAAAAATGTACGCCCATCCATTATGAGATGATTGATGACAAGCAAAGCAATAAATGTTATCTTTTATTCTAAGTATACAACCATGGCATGCTGGTGTGAAATAACTCAACGGTAAAGTGATGTACATTCAGAAGATATGGCGAAAGGATACAATAGATGATTGCACCAATTGATTGTCTTAATGATAATAATATGTATTAAAATATATTTAGTTTTGTCCTATTTGTATAGTGATAAATCATTACTTGGTTTCCAAGATAGCATGTGCACAAATATTTATTCTTTCCCTCATGGGGGCCAAGACTTGGAGGAAAAAGTATCCAAGCCTCAATCAGGATGTGAATCTGGGACCTCTTGCTTGTTGTTTTTGAGGCACCTTGTATGAGCACCACATGACAAAGTTCCTCAAACTTTAGCTTGACTTAAATCTAAACCTTTGTTATGTTTCAGCTTAGCAATTGTTAATATTTGTCAAATTGATTACTAAACCCTCACCTGTCACTGACTGTTAAGACAGATCAAATGTATTCAAATTAATTAAAACTGATCTGTGAACAGGAGGTCAAGTTTATTGGAGGTAATTAAAATGGAAATAATCAACAGAAGTACTAGGGTCCTGGTTGTGTGGGTTTGGTATGCTTGGAATGTGGGCCTATTTTGTAGGCCTACATGTTTAAAAGTTGTCACAGTCAGCCTCTATTTTGACTGTTGTCCTTTTCTCACTCACACTTATTCTCGGAATCATGAGCATAGCGCGGGAATGTCTAATATACTAGTACTTGGAGGTGAATTTTTTGAATTTTTCTCTCCTCCAAGATAACTGTAGATGTGAATTTATATTAAAAGGTAGAGGCATGCACGATGCTCGAACTAGAAAGGCCTGGTCTATCACGGGGCTTTTATTAGTTATCTAGATTTTCATTATGGAACAAAAAGATGGTGCTCATATGAGATGGACCGGACTGTTACACTAACATGGCCAGCAAGCTGTTTGCTGGTTGTTTAGTAGGATAAATACTGCCCTCCATATGTGTAGAGAAACAAGTTATGGCCATGCGTTTTGAGTTTGCCACCCTAGACGTTACATGACCAAATTAGAGAAATTTGAGACCATACTTGTTTCAAGTTACATGTAGAATATCTCTACAACTATCCACCCTAATGTGATAAAAATATGCATTTTTGAAAAGCTGAGTATGTAAGCAATCTAATTATGTCCAGTTCAATGCAATATACATGGTGACCTTGAAAATATACAGGGTGAAACAAAATAGTTCAATATCAAAATTGAGTGCATCAATGCACCCGTAATTCTTTATTTGGAATAAAAAACGTAAATTTAGCTGTATAATTTTAGACAAAGGATTTAATGAGCTCACCAAAGATTGGAACAAATAAATCAAAGTTGTACGGTAATATTTAAATACAGGGTGATCCAAATTGCGTTTTGACAATTAAAATTATTTTCGCATTTTTAACAACAACTTTAAAATTTTAACTCATACAAGAAAACTAACTGCGTTTTTGGATTCTACATCAAATTTCAGTTCAGAAAATGTATACTTTTGACCTTCATAGGGTAAATAATTAAAATGTTATAGCCCTTTCAATTTTTCAGGATAATCCCAGTCCATTACTACAGTGCTCAATGTAAAAAATGGGTAGTTAACTCGTTTAAATTGTTATTAAACCAAACAATCTAAATAATTTAGACTCAAACATAGTCAGACTATTTAACATACTTGTCTAGCTGTAATTTAAGACCAAATATGTGTTTGTACACCATACAGTTGCAAAGATGTGATGATTTAATTGCCAGTAAACAGCAAAAATGTATATTTCCCATAGACTTTGTACACTCCTCCACCGCCGCCTCCTCCACCGCCGCCTCCTCCACCTTGGCTGTTCTGAATTCAAACAGCCATAACTCCATAACTGTTCATGGTAACTAATTCTCCTTTGCAGGCCTACTAAGGCAAATATTAACCATCAAACCCAAGCTCAAGCTCAACCATCAAATTTCATGTGCCTCGCACCAATAAACAACATGGTGATCGTGCCCTGTCAGTTGCTGGTCCTTACTTATGGAATGAATTGCCTGTCAAAATCCGTGGTCTTGAGCACATTTCTACTTTTAAAAGTCATTTGAAGTCACATCTGTATCCTAAACTGTAGTTTTCTCCTTTTTCTGTTTCTTTAGCGCCTTGCCTACTTTAGTAAAAGGCGCTCTATAAATCTCATTATTATTATTATTATTATTATTATTAAGCTACAAAATGACACCATAAGCATGGCAATAGCTTCTTGTCTTGCAAAGATATCATGAATTTAACAAGAATATGTTTGGAAAAGTGTAACACCACCACCATTTTTGGGTGGTGAGTTCAAAACACATGGCCTTATATATATTAATAAAAGTATGCAACGGACTCCCACACTTAAAACCAAAAGTTCATTTATTTGTGCATGAATTGATTTTCCTAGAAAAGGTGTGTTTCAAAAATTTGCAAATAAAAATTACAAATTATAGATTAAAAGACAATTTTTATTTCAATTTGTTCAATAACAAGTATGCAACTCTCACACTTAGAACCAGAAGTTCATTTACTTGTGCATGAATTGATTTTCCTAGAAAAAGTGTGTTTCAAAAATGTGCAAATAAAAATTACTAATTATAGATTAAAAGACAATTGTTATTTCAATTTGTTCAATAACCATTTCTGTTTACTGATGCACAAGTAATAAATACTTGTTGTATCTGTTACACCAGTACAATTGATCCTTGACAAACTATTCAGAAACTATTGGAAGTGGTGCCTTACAAATATGTCTAAGGGCCTACAACGACATAACTGTTTGGCTTCAAAGGGCTCAAACTCAAAACTAGATATTTAGTCCAGCCCAGCTTCACCGGGGGTCTCCCATTTGCACTGAAAAGTTTGAAAAGTTTAGGACTGGTCTTGAATGAATTGAATTTATGCTTTCACTTGTCCTCAGAAGCTTGCATGCTTTATCATCATAGACCTAAATGAGCATGGTCCAAGTTTTCCAATTATGTTTTCATTTTCATATGAAAAATCATCCGATCATCAGTAGAGAGGTTTCAGTATCAAATTTCAGTTTTTAATCTTGGTTCAACCATTTTGATTTTTAAGCAATTTTATGAGTTTTCTTAAAACATTGTTGTGTAAATTTAATTAATACCATACCATAAATTTACACATTTTCACTTGCATTTCCAAATCAAAACACATTACAGCCATGGATTATGAGAACGTTTAGAGAAATATTTTATTGTAACCAAAATTTCAAGTTCAAAAAGGTAAAGCAATATCAGACAACATTCTCTATTAAAAAAAAGATAAAATGTCAAAAATACCCTTAAAATGACCCTAGGCACCAGTCTGGTCACTAGAACTTTTGACCCTCCCACCCAAAAAGTGCAGAGTACATTGTTCAGCTATTATATTCTCAACATATGTTAAGACAACACCAGCCCCTTCATATTGTTGTGGCCATACATGCACTTTGTAGCTTTTTTTATTTAATCAATTAATTTCTGATCAGCTGTCTGTCAGATCAATTAAAACAACTGACCACAAGATAATGGGCAATTCAACTTGACCTTAAAGTGACCAGCTAAACTGACCTTTTCTTGGCTGACCTGAAGGAGTTGACCTTATTTAGGAGTACATCACCTGTGCATAGTTTTAGTCTTATGATATTCACTCATCGCAGCAGGGGGGGGGGGTTCACAGAGATGATGCGTTATTCACTCTGAACAACGAGCCATCAAAATATATATTTATTTATCTTTTTTTCCTTTGCTTGTCAAATTCTCAAAACCACTGAAATTGGTTTAGGGTCGATCAATGATTTTTATTTTTTTTTTATTTTTAAATCTTGCACCCCTCCCACCAAAAATAAAAAATCCTGTCTATGGGCCCAATTTACCTGTGACTTAAAAAAATTAATAAAGTTATTTGAAACTAATTTAAATTGACCAAAATGGGACTTTTATCAGGAGTAGGCATTGCCTCATATCACCAGTTTTTACCAGGTATTAAATCGTCCAAAGTGCAGTCTGTGCTATATGAGGCAAAATAGTTCCTTGTTTAAAGGAGCATGGTCCGATTGCCTCAAACACACAAAAGCAGTCCGACCCAAATATACAGCGCCCCTACCTCAGAGCATGTATACCTGCCAACTGGTGATGATCCTGACATTTGCATTAATGAGGCCCTCTAGAGATCATGACAGTCAGGAACAGTGGTCTGCTGGTGTAATTAACAGTTCATTTAAAGGATTAACACTGAAAAGGTCAACAGTTCTCTGTTCATGGGGCCAAACTTCAAAAGTTTAAACAATTAATTCTTCTCCCCTGTAAGCCTTA
>JXSR01S011592.1:129006-141573 GCA_000969725.1 Ophiothrix spiculata
TGCTAAAGGGTTATGAAGGAAAAGGGCACATTAAGTTTTTTTCTTTTAATTTACAGAAATGGTGGTATGGTGGCCCCAGTTTTGACTTGGGATACTCCAACAAAAATGTCCAAAAGTCGTTCAAGTTTTCTTGTCACATGATGATGACTGGCTGTTTTTGAAAGCCAAGTTGCCAAAGAAATTGCCAGAATATAACGTAGCTTGCATAAGCCAATGCTTGTGGTAATTAGTCGTTTGATATATAGAAACAACAACGTGCCTTGCAAATTGGATTAGCAAGCACTGTACAGGTCTCTCTGTACTTTTCCAGATCATTATCCTGATATTTCCTGGGTGTCAAACAACTCAAGTGTAATAATGTGCTGAGTTTGTTGCTCTTTGATGCTGAGATATGATTGCAACATCTCACAACATCTTCAAGACATACGGGTTCAATGACTTGTGGTTTCTAATACTAATAGATTGATAATATTGATTAGACATGCAACCTTTTTGAAATTTTTCCGAAAAGTGCATGGGGAAAAAATTGTTGAAAAAATTGAGTTGAACATGCATTTAGTACACAGGCGCACAGAGCTTATTAAATGAAGACAATCTCCAAATCCTAGCATCATAATCCGTTGAACAAAACTTAAAAGTGCTTGAGGCCTTTTAACGCCACAATTATTTAGTTTTGAGCAATCATCCATCTATTTTATTCTGTGATTCACTCAATTTTGAATTAATTAATATTTGACTAAATCTCTGTCAGTAGAAAATCTATATTTGTAATAAACATAGTTTACATACGTGAACGAAACATTGCCCAGGTAGCAACTCAAATGTCAACTTGCTATTGGTGTAAATGGTTTTGGAGACAATGGTTCCTCAGTTTGAATCTGGGTGGGAACGCAATTGTTTTACCCCTCTCGCTATCTTTCCGAGTAGATGGCTAGATATTAAAACATTCCTTATGTTCAGCTAAGAATTAACAGAGATAAACATCAGGGATTTTCTTTAAACATCAGATTGGTTTGTTTGTTTGTTTTTAATTTAAAGAAATGGTTGATATTAAAAAAGTAAGACTCTTCAGTTTGCTTCTCCTGAGTTTTTCCCAGCTGGCATTTGATCCTGGCCTCTCTTGGTTGCAAAACCAGGTCATCTGTCAGTCAAGGTTGTGATGCAGCAGAGATGAGCTACACCTAGCTATCCATCTGCCACCACATGCATGCCAGGAATACTAGAGGGGAGGGGCACCCATCACAATTGGTTGAGTCGTGCTCCTGAGGAATTATTAAGTCATATGTGGTGTGGTAGTAACTTACCATTATGCCTGGCTAATCCCATTAGTAGATATGCATTAAAAATGTTTCAGAGTGTAAAACTGAATGGCAAATGATTTAGATATGAGTGTAATTGAGATGTTGTTCTTATGATAATGATTCCTTGCAATTGTGTGTCTATGGTCAAGTTTAATACAAAATGCATTAATTGCACCATTCCCAAAAAGGCTCAGCGCTTACTAATACAAACCTTAAAATGGTCGAGGTTTAACTGTAGTCTAAACAGAGCTAGAATACAAACCTTAAAATGGTCAAGTTTAACTGTAGTCTGAACAAAGCTAGGGAGAGGGGTACCACCTTCTTATTTTATTTTTTTTTTTAAACTTACTTTGAACTATTTCTACATCTGCTGTGGTCCTTTTGATGAAAAAAGTTTGGGATACCCTTAAGATGAGAGTAGGCTAAAGGGAGTTTGTAAGGGGGAGAAGGTGATTGCGTCACATCAAATAATTCGTCATTTTGAAAAATAGCTGCATGCATGCAATGCAGAAAAGAAACTTGCATAACAAAATTACAATTGTTCTAGCAAAATACCCTGTCAGAAATTGAATTTGGACAATTTAAACCAAAATTTTACTTTTTTTAAATAACATCTTAGTAATTCTAGGTATGTTTATTGGGTAAAGTTGATATATATACTTCTCTTTTAAAGATTGTCTATTCAGTTTATAAGTTTATCTTGCAGTCATGGCACAGCGTTATATTCAAATTCAATGTCTTGCTAGATATATGAACATTTATGTATATTTAATGTCGCTTGAATGAAAAGTATTACTTCCTTTGTAGTACCATGCATAAAAAGGGGTAACATTTTTTCCCCAATCTACTTGGTAAATTCAGTCAATGTCTGCTCTTACACGTGCGCAGTAGATACCTCATGGTAGGCTACCCCAACGTTCATACTGGCTAGCAAGCACTTTGGCTGGCATCAGATTTCAGACTTACAGGTCTTAACCATGATTCCAAGTCCAACTTTACTTTACATTTTCTGATTTTATCGTATTTTCACTAAATACTTCTACATACTTACTTACAGTGTCATATCCATAACTATTTCTGATGAACTTGAATATTTTGTTAAACCTTAAGAGAAAACAACTATTTGTACATTCAACTGAGTTATTGCAGTTAACATATTAGTTCAATGTCCATGTTTCTACGTAGACACCCAGAAAAAAAACAGTCATTGAATTCTCGTACATGGGGCGGCAACAATTTTTTGCCATCTTATATTGTATTCAAATTAATGTAAACATGAAATTCAAGTTGAACATTTTATTTAATTCATATCATATATACCAATATTTTTAAAAAGCCAAAACCATTTTAGTTACTATATCAAACTCCATTGTTTTTTGGTTTATTTTATTATGTGACATAATTTCGCCGTTACCACCGTTGTCTGAATTCTCTTACCGAATAAAACTTCTTTGAATCAACAAGAAATATTTTTGTGATAAGAGCATACTTGTATAATCACACTAAGAATAATATAAAGAAGCACACCAAAAATTAGGAAAATTTAAACATTGACAATTCTTGATTATGATTTACTTTAAAATGGTCTTTTTGAGAATTATATAATACAATAATTTTGTTTGCTTTGATGTCATGTCCTTCATTGATTCATATATTAATAGTTTTCTGAGTTGTTGTAATTGTGTAGAATCACAGCTACTCCCGTTAAGTTAAACTGACGTCTCTAATGGTAAACCTTATATCAGATATCATACTGTTTAGCCTCAAGATAGATCTTGTTAAATAATGTGCCGTTACCATAGTTACAGCGTCTTCTTTGAGTACATGCTTATGTTCGCTAGCTTTTGAAATGACAATTTCAGGAGGGTTTTGACAGGCGACTTTGTTTTGTATGATGGAAAACATGAGATAACATAATTTGGTTGCGTGATGGGTTTTGTGAGCTGAAGCTAATATGTGGTAATCATGTTGATGAGTGGCACATGGGTGTCACGAACTTGCAAAATTCAATTTGCAGCAGGTAATTTGTCAGGAAAGACGATTTGGTTAATCTCATCTGAAATAAACTTGTTTCCACAAAAATTGATTGAAAACAAATCCATAGACATATTATGTAAGGGGTTTATCTTCAGTCTCAGCACCATTTCAAATCATCTTTTAATCATTTAAGAGATTTGATTTCTGTTAAGCTTGGGGAATGCTACAACAAAGTTTGTGAATTGGTGTGTTGACTTGTACAAATCCAAAATAAACCTTGTTGTATTTGTTTTAATACACCTTTAAAAAGTCACAACTTGGAAATAAAACTAAAAAAATAGGTATTTTGCCGTGAACCATTTGGTAGTATCATCATGCACAAGTTTTTACTACTTTTGTGTGTGTACACAATACTACACATATCTGCGCAGTTATACTTGAGTGAAAAACCACTCCCAGGAAGTAGTCAAAATTACTTTTTTGTGTCTCTGCTAATTGACCAATAAAAAGACTGTATAACTCATAAATATTCATAAGGTGTAGTAAATGATACAATTTCTTAAATCTTAATCAAAGATGTGAGTAAGGGAGACAGTAATCAGTTCAAAACTTTCACTTTACGGCATCTTTCCTGTAAGTTTATTAGTATGACTTGCATATCAACTTCCAGTCTTATCATCCATCCGTTTATTAAAGAGCAAAATGGGCAAACTCAAATGATTGCCAGTTGAAAAATACAGGTACTATTATTTTCAAGGATGCAAGGGAGGAGGTTCCTCTCCCATGTTCATTGTTTGGAAATTCACTTATCCTGCCTCAAATCTCTTTGATACAATTTCAAAATAAACAATAATCTTACATTTGAAATACAAACTTATTGCAGGTACTTGCTATGTTGAGCAAAATACCTTTTAGATGATTTCAATATTCTTGAGATTTGTTATTACTTTTGAAAATATTTGGAAAGAGGTGAAAGCGAGTTTCTTGCATCAGTCACCACTCTATGGTCAGGGATCCATGGACATAGATATAGCAATTATTGTAATAAAAAGCAGCAAGATAAAAACTGATTAAGCATCATTAAATAAAGACCAGCTAGTTCCCACAGTAGTTGGCATGTAGTTAACTCCCTTAATAAGCCCGGGCGAGCGAGTTCAATCGTTCATTCCAGGGCCAGTACATACTCAGATAGAGTGTTTGATCATCTCAGTTCTATTCTCTACTTTAATCAACTCTTGTGCTTGGGACGTTCGTTAAGTTATAGTCAAATATATTAAGACTCTCTTATCTCTTATTACTTGGTAATGATTACAATTCTTTTGATATTTTCCGTCATTATTTTGGCCTTTATTAGCAGAAATTCTTATCTAAGTAGAAAAGATACTTATATCACGCCATTATGTTAAACACATCTGCATTAAAGGTGCAATTCATAAATTTGATTTGAATGAAACCTCACATCTTTTTTATCGAAATAAAAAGTTAAATACATGTACAAAACATATGTATGCTGAAAAGTTCACTTAATTTTAAATTATTCATTTTCTAGGCTATTGTGTCATAATTACTGATGGGTCTCAGACAGCGAACCAGATCTGGTACAATCACTCATTATTAAAGCCAATTTCACTAACATGTAGCGATGATCACTAACTCCAAAATAATCGCTAAATTGTTAAAAATGCCCGCTATTTAGCAACCATTTATGGATTTGGCAATAAAACGGGGTTAGCGACCATTGCTAAACGTTAGTACAATTGTGGATTGTTAAGAAGTAGTACCACATCCAAATGACTATGAATGGATTGTTAATGATCAAGAAAATATAGTCCTTTTGATTGGACTCAACTCATATGTTTGACATGTCTTTCCCGTTCTTGTTATTCAAATTACAAGTAAACACTTTTGACTGACATGTCATAGACACGCATACAGTATACACACAAACAAGTACCGCATATAATACATACACAAACATCGGTTCTAAACAACACATGGTCAAAGGCAATGCGTGACTATTACTTAAAGATTAGAAAAGGTTAAAAGTTTACTTCTCAGCTCGATGCAATGCTTGATTATCTATTTAATGAATTGCTAAATACCGTTGAACTGGTCATCGTGGTGTCAAAGCGAAAACAACACAAAGTCAAATTCTGGGCGAAGTCAAAGACAAAAGCTAAGCTAAGTTCAAATTCTGGGCGACTGTTATTGAATAGGGATGATTGTCACATGTATGTATATGTTGAAATGATGGAATGTGTTTCAGGTGTTACTAATTTCCCGTTTTAACGTGGATAATCTGAGCAGGGATTTCCCTAGTGCTACCCATCTGCTGTTTATGTGTGTGAACCAGATTCTTTATTTAAACTTTGAGGGACAAAACGGGACACTAGGATTCGGATATCAATTTATACTTTCTCTATTGGTGATGCATCATGCTCTATTCCATATCTGAAGTATGATGAAGGTCATATAAAGAGTTTAGTTGTGTAGTGTTTCAGATTCTTTATTTAACACTTTGAGGGACAAAACAGGACACTAAGATTCAGATATCAATTTATACTTTCTCTATTGGTGATGCATCATGCTCTATTCCATATCTGCAGTATAATGATGGTCATATGAAGAGTTTAGTTGTGTAGTGTTTCATTTTCTTTGTCGCATGTTGATTGCAAATCTTTCCCAGTATCATTGTAGTCATTTTTGAATTTTCAAAAGAATCTAAAAAAGTTAACAAAAATAATTGTTCAAAAATCATTACATAGTTGTAAAAGTTGGGAGATTGCATAACAATATTTGAAATGTTGCTGTTCCACACATCATTAACCACCCGTTTTTTCTGTTTATTTTTCTTTTACAGACGACCAGAAACCTCCTTCTTGTGGTTCACATCTCCATGGAAGACCCTGAAATTCATCATCTGGAACAACTACAAGTGGTACATCATTGGTGGCCTCCTCCTGCTCCTCCTCATCGCCTTCATTGCCCTTCTCTTATACAGTGTCCCAGAACAAATCACCAAAAAGATCTTTGGAACTTAAGTCTTCTTATAAAGTATGCCAGACCAAACCATTGCCAAGATCTTTGGAAATTAATTCCAATCTTGACTTTCACAGATTTACATGTAACCTAGCAAGCAGTCCTTTTCAGCAAACACTTTTATATATAATAGCAATATGCCAGTAATGTCAGTAAGATATTTTAGAAGTAACTTTTGGTACCTTTAGAAAATGGGTAGCATGGGTTTCATCCATCTTGATTTAATGTTACTGTAGATGCATTTATCACAGAAATGCCCACTTTTAAGAATGAAGATTTGGTTCAAATTTATTATAATGATTATCTTGTTTTAGTAAATGACCCTTACCACATAGAATGATTTAAAGGAGCATGGTCCGATTACCTCAACATTTTTTCAAACTTTTTGAGATTTTGGTACCAAAATGTTGCTCAAATTTTTCTTATAACCATGTGAAATTTCACAGCTGAGTTATGTACCATTTTGAGATAATATGAATATGTGCCTGATTAATTTTACACAGTAACATATAGGCATCTCTGAATTATAAAAGTGCCCATAAAATCCAAAGGGTTTGACCGATTCAGCTGAAATTTGAAACTTAAACCTCTTGAGTGGTCACCTTTCATATGTCAATGAAAACTAAATTTTGAGAAATCGGACCAAGCTCTTTTAAGTTACTTTGCATTACCTACACAATGTAACTTAGAATAAGTATACATTCTGCATAGATTATACAAAGAATTAATGTTCTGCAATTTGAAAAACCAGTTGAATTTAATATATAAAAGTAAAGGACCTAATATATTATCTCAGAGTATGACTAAATTAGTGTGCCCTTTTCCAGTAAAAAATGTGTGACTTTGTTTTGTATGGTATTACAATTATGTACTGGTAATCAATTAAAATGGATTGTGGGAATTCCAACACTGGGTTTCGTCTTTCTAATTGTAAAATTTTGTGATTTACAAATCAAATTCATTCCACATAACCCATATATAGGTTTATCTGTTACCCTCTTTTGTTTTCTTTGACCTATGTTAATATCTGAATATTTTTAGGGTGGTGGGTTTAGGTTAAGTATGGTTATTTTTTCTACTGATGTTAAACACTGTTTCTGATGTTTGATTTCTGCAACTGAGTGCAATGGTCCATCCAACTGCAAAACATTGAAGGAAATGGAAACGTGTGTTTTCTGGACACTTTCAAAGCGTCAATAAATTGTGAAAAGAAGTGATGAATGTTTACCCAATGTTCCCCAATTTTGTATTGAAAATAATTATATTTAAAAACTTGTGTGAGAAAAATAACTCATAATGAAGTGGAAAGATAATTTGGACACCTTCAAGGTGTCGGTATTTAAGCAATTTACCTGCTCTGAGCAAAGCAATATTTAAATAATGAAAATGTCACAACTTTTGAACCATTTTGACAATTTTGATCTAGTAGTGTTTAAAATTGCTACTAGCTTTATCACATGGACTAAAAAAATAAATTTAAATGGCCAAGAACTATTTATTATTATTGATAGACCATAATGTGGTCTTACAAAGACAATTAGTTTACTGCTTTTAGAAATAGTTATATATTTGCGTAACACAAAGACTATTTCTAATTTCAAAAATAAGAATTTTCAAGAGCTATTTGTAGTTGGCCATCATATGGTCTGTTCTGAAGGAGATGAGTAATATATGTAATAAAAGCATTTTGTAGTTGAATATTTGGGTGGCTAGTTTTAACCTTTATACTTAAGCCTGTATATGGTACAAGTGTACAATTTTCTGAATGATACAGAATGCATGTATTTAGTGAATTTGATATGTTATAGGGCCTTTGTAGGCTCTTGTAGGACCCAGTTATGTAAGTGTCGTGTATTGATAATTTCTGTTGATTAATAGTATAAACTTTGCCATTCTTCAATTTTATTTCTGCTTATAATGGTTCCAACAATATATTGAACAGCGTTAAATTACAAAATGTATAATTGTTCATGTGTAGTCTGTCATAAAGGACCACGGATGGGCAGCGAGGCTCGAGCCGCCTCTGCAGGATTGGTCTTCGAGCTCATGCCCGTGGCTCCTCTTGACGGCCTACACCTGCCGGGAAAGCAGGTTAGAAATCTGAGGAAAATGCAAAGTGGAATCAAGTCTACACAGTTTTGTACCGCAAGCTACAAATGTAAATGATTTAAAAAGTATGTTTATTTAATGCTTGATAAACAACAATGAAGCAATAATGATGTAGATTATATTAATGTCAGTGTCACATCTATTTTTGTAAACGAAAAATGGTCAAAAAAGCAAGTGAAAACATATGAATTATGTTGCATAGGAAATGATGTATTATTGTAATCATGCACTTTTGTAGGAAAATTATTTTTGGAATTATGTGTAATTAACAAATAGAAAGAGTATGACCAATATATGATCTGGTTTTGTTATCAGGTATTTGTAGACATGCATGCGTGATTGAGTACATGTGATATTAAATTTGAGGATAAAGCATTTCATTTTCTGATAGTGATTATGATGATTTTATCCAAACAACAAGGCAAACAAATGGGGGAAATATGTGGTGACTCAACCCGAAAAGGGGAACTTTGCGACAGAACATTTTTCGAGAAACTGGCGAAAATAGGCAGCAAAAAATAAAGAAAATAAAATCAATTGCCTGCAGATTTTCTGTTGTAAATTTGATCTCCTTGATTTCAACAAGTAAGGTGTCATTTTAAAGCTTAGAAAATGCTGTAACAGATGAAATGATAAAATCAAAATTGATATCATCTGCAAAGACCCCCGTTTTGGGGTGAGCCATAACATGTAGAAGAATGAAAAAATAAGGAGACAATTAATGAAATGCAGATAATGCTATATGATATTTTTTTCTAAGTTAGGAGTAACAGTGCCTTGAACGTATAATAAGGTGGTTGAAAAGCTTAAAAAATGGTTCTGAAGTGATTGCATTTTATCGATCATATTGGGTTCAAATTGCAATAAATAAAATCCATCAATCGCAGGGTCAACTTTGAGTGTGTGTCTCTTTTTGTAAGGCGTCATGTTATTTATAGATTAATGCGAGTGAAATTGTACAAAAATAATGCACCGCGTGCTGAAGTTGGAGTTGTCCGCACTCACGAGGCGCAGCCGAGTGAGTTGGACAACTAAAGAGCAGTTATTAATCTAATTCATACAGAACAATGATTAGAATAAAATTGCAAAGAAATTAAACGGCATAATTATATAAAAAATGTTTTTGCTATTTTAAGAAAACATAGAAAATACAACCATTCATCGTCCCATGTTAATAACAGTAATTTAGATTAACCTTTCTTTTAAAATGAAACATGTCGTATGTAACGTGTATGCGTACATGGAATTGTACAATGCACTACGCGATACGCAGCGTGCAACTAGACAAGATTAATGAATGCGTATAAGTTACCAATTGTCCAATTAGATTTGCAATTACAGTGCGTACTTAACGCAGAGTGTATGAATTTGAGATAATATCATAGAACCAAGGATTTAACTCTTTCACTCCGGAATAAATTTTTAACAATCTGTCTTATTTGGACGGCAAGCCGCTCAGAGCGGCTCACAGATACCTCGCATATGATAATTGTAGTGCAACAGGGTTACCCTCTTTGCTAATAAAAATGGTGGTGTTAGATAGCCCTTTGCGAATTTTCAATCAATTTGTGCTTGTAGTTTTATTTGTAGAGCAATTTGAATAAATTGTGTCGAATTGGAAATTCCGGCCAATTGTGCACGCATTTGAGAGCCGCTGTGAGCGGCTCGACGAAGTGAAAGAGTTAAAAAGAATTGATTTTACTGGCATGTAACCCAAATGAGATGGTGACTATCTTGGATTTTTTAGCATGGAGGGTGAGTTATTGTACCTCTGGCATTTTATGGATGCACTGCCACACTTATGACTCTTCCAAACATAAGAGCATTGATATTGATATGGAACCTAGAAAGTTGCAATAGATTTTAAAAATAATAATTGCACACACAATACCATTGTGTTACATCAAGATTTACATGATCTGCTCAGCTATAGACCAGTTGACTCATGATGTCAGTTACTGATTTGCCCGGCAATATGCGCGTGCATCAAACAGGAACTGAATTGAATATTTGAACATTTCCGTCACAATTGAATTATTGCATGGTAAAGCTGGAGTTTTGAAAGCACGGCCCCACTCCCTGAACAAAGTAAGATTTTCATGATCTGCTCAGCTATAATAGGCCTGTTTCTAATCTCATCAGAGGTGCAATAACTCTGCTTCATGAGCGACAACAAAATGGTCACATGAACAGGTTATGGTCACGTGAACAGGTTCTCCTGTTTGAATTCTTTGAATGGGCCCCAAACAGAAACCCGGGGAACACCATCTATTTAAGGTTAGTCACAATTCAACTGTTGGACCTCGAAAAGAAACTTACAGAATACCATATTGTCACACTAATAAAATTATTACCTATCTAATGTTTTGACAAAATTGAGAAAAAGAAAAACAGTCTAATATGTTGATGATACAAAAATAATGGCTATGTTTACATGTCTATAGAAGTATTACATAACCACCAAAGATAGGTAGTTGTGGTATGAGAAGTCCCATTCATGCAAATGAGCTAATTGAATACAATGGCATGCTCTGCCGTACATATAACAGGGTACTCAACAACAGAATAAAGCTCATTATCCTCATTTGCATAAATGGGACTTCTTAATACCACCATTACCCAAATAGCACATGTACAAGCAATTTCATAAATTGAGATGGGCAATTACATAATAACATTGCAGAAATATAAGGTGAGAGAGGCAAAAATATTTTTGCCGAACTGACGTATTGTGAGTAAGGCAGAAATATACAGATAGGCGGGAATAAAAAGTGAGATAGGCAATTTTATGTGAGTCGGAGAGATGAATTATGGAATTTTAATTTTTTACTTTGAAGAACATGTTCAAAGTCGTGTAGATTTTTTTATTTACTCTTAAGAGCTGATATATTCAAAAATCTTAATAATCGTCAAAATGTTAGATAGGCAATAACTTGATTAGCATGACGATATATTTAAGGGCAATCACATTTCAATTTTAGACCAAGTAAAATAAATTTTGTTTCTCGTCTGGACTGTTCAAAATTTGATGAGGGAGGTCGTTATTAATTATTTTTTCCAAAATGATATTTATTTCTGTGTAAATTCATATTCAAATGATAACATTGGCATGATCGATAAAAAGAAAGGCGCTTCTATTTTTTTCCTAATGGGGAAGCAGGTGGCGCAGCGGCACTTACCGTGCTTTTGGAACAATGAGTCCGGGACTGTCGTGGGTTCAATCCCCAGTCTCGGAGCTGTATGTGCAATTAGTTGCCAGTCCAAACTTGCTTCCACGGGTTTTCCTCCGGGCGCTCCAGTTTTCCTCCTGAATCTAACACTGGCAAATAAATCTGACCAACTGACAGAGAACCCTCATGAAAAGAAGTGCTACACTGTGTAGAGACTGATGAGGCTATCCTCTATGATAAATATGTCATATTTATTTATTATTTAATCAAATGCTTTATAACTAGTGAAAGTGTGTAAAATGTGTTTATTAGTGATAAACACTTCTCTGTATCTTCAGTACTCTGGTTTCAGAATCAGAGTTATGGGACCAAGGGGAAATAATAAAAAACATTTCAAAAATCGGGACGGCAGGAACGAGAAGCAACATTTTTTTCTTGGCCTTAGAGGCTGTATTGTATTACTATAACATTCACTATTATTAAAATTTAAAGTATAAGCTAAGTTGGGTTAAGAAGTGTAAAATTTGCTCAATATAGGGCTGTATGCATAAAAAATAAGTACATTCTTCAAGTAAGAAGTGAAAGTAAAGTAAAAGTATTGACTTCATTTGCTGCAAAGTAAATACTAGTACTTAATCGTTCTTGTTTAAAGCTAATTTGAAACTAAGCATCGCGATAGCATAGGACTCTTGAGAAGGTATCGGGAGAGCATGCTGAGGAGAACAAATCCCTAAATCAACCTGTGCTAGTGCTACCTTAACAACAACTAACGCATATGCACCAGTGATATTCACGCATCTCGAAAATATACTTACCGTACGTGCGCAATCGCTAAAACACTTGTACCTACGTGTTCAACCTAAAAACACATAAACACATGGGTGTATTTCACAAAGAGTTACGACCGCTCGTAAGTGTCGCAAACCATTCGTAAGTACTAGATTCTATCGTAAAGTTACGAACAATCGTAA
>JXSR01S011592.1:148938-162707 GCA_000969725.1 Ophiothrix spiculata
GTATGCATTTATACTTTATAAATATAATTAACAGAAGGGAACTATTGGAGTTGGGATGTTCTTATTCTGGCGTATTCAAATGTTTGAACAAGATGTTAAAAAATGTAACAAATGTCAAATATTTGCCATACTACACATTTATAGGAAACATGGTAAGCATTATTAAATTTTTCTGGAACTTTGACGTGGTAGCTTTCTTATATTCTAAACAGCATGCAGTGAGAATGTATGAGTGAGGTGCAGGATTGTCTTTTTGATGGAATGTATCGTGAGTGTTAAAATATGCCATTGAAACCTGATAGAACACAAGTGTCAAGTGTAAAATTTGCAGTGAAGTTATTGACTCATGATATTCTCACCACGTTGAAACTTTTGATTCTTTGTGAAATTTTGTTACCTCTCTGTAGGTCAAATCGCTTAGAAAGAGAGATGGGCGCTCCGACCTGTGCAGTCCCCTTTACCTTTTTCTCGTGTTTTTTCAGTATCTTGTCATAATCTGAAGAACCGCAACCGACGGATAACGATCGACTGTTAATTGATTGACCTGACCCGGATCTCGTGACTAAATTTGTCAGAATCCGGGCCATAATCAGCAAAAATGTGAACTCATTACCAGGTGTTCATTACAGAGAGGATAACAAGAATTCTAATTTTGATTATCTTTCCAGATTGTGCTCAGAAATGACGTTAGTTCTGAACTTCCGATCCTATCACAACTATATTTACATAAGAAAAAGACCGAAACTTCGTTGAACACAATTTAATCAAAAAATATTCTTAATAGGACTAACTGTTTATAGCATTTTAATTTTTTTTAAATTGTAACCGACCCTGTAGTGTATATCCTCCAGGTATTATTGATCACCCTTCTTTTATGTTCTATCACTTTAAAGTTGTTATCCATGATCCATCTATAAAGAAGTCCAAGGAAGTGCTTGTTACGTCTGGGACTTGAAAAACACAAATAATACATAGCTATTGAGCCAAAGTTGCCTACAAAAATAATTTGGCAACCATTTAGGGTTTAGATCGGCTTAAGGCTATGTTAACTGCTTAATTCCGTGCTTCGTTAAGTAGACAGCTAAATCTATCCAAATAACTTTGATCTGATGATGAGCGCGATAGGGAATAGACGGGAAGACAAATAAACCCTCAGAAACAAAGCTGTTAAAATGATGTCCCTTATTGATGAGTTAAAAGACACGACAGATATATCGAGGTTTCTATGTTATGTCCTATGCCAAAATAAATGTCTTGTCAACTTTTGTTCACCTTGTGAAACAACATTTGAAGCTTACAATCATCACATAAGATGTTCTTGTTGACTGACTTTGCGCACGGAATGTCCTCATCAGGGGCTATCTATTACCTATTGTACAACTAACTGTCAAGTTGGCCTACATTTGTAATGTCTTGATATGATGCGCCACTTTGAAATCTTGGGTCCAAAAGTCAAAAGCCGGCCAAAGACTTCAACAAGATTATCATGTGTCATACATCATTTTTTACAAATACAATAAATGTTCTCGTCTTTTTTCACTGCAACCATTTACCTTTTCTGGTCAAGCTTAAAAAAATTAACCCAGACCTTACCCCCATATCTTGAATTAATTGTCACTCATCTTGTTTGTGTTACCGATGTATCGGAAAATATCAAACAAATATACTTCCCACAAGATACATAGCAAGGAACCGGCCTGTGGGCCTAAATACTCCAACAGAGAACCCCTCTACCGCTAACAATGTTGAGGAAAAATGATAATGATCCACTTTTAGGCATGTAGTAAGTTTACCGATTCTATGTCTACGATTTGCTGCCGCTAATAGATAACACGCGAATCAAATTGATTAGATTTCGTATCAGTACATGTAAGCGGTTTATTTAGAAATCCAATCGAAAATGAAAAGGAAAAGAAATCGAAAAAGGACTAACTGAGTTAACTTAGAGCATTTTAATTTTTAAAAAATTGTAACCGACCATGTAGTGTATATACTATCCAGGTATTATTGATCACCTTTCTTTTATGTTCTATTACTTATAGGTTGTTCATCCATGATCCATCTAAAGATAAAGGAAGTGCTTGTAACGTCTGGGACTTGAAAAACACATAAAATATAGCCATTGAGCCAAAGTTACCTACAAGAATAATTTGGCAACCATTGAGGGTTTAGATCGGCTTAAGGCTATGTTAACTGCTTAATTCCGTGCTTCGTTAAGTAGACAGCTAAATCTATCCAAATAACTTTGATCTGATGATAAGAGCGATAGGAAATAGACGGGAAGATAAATAAACCCTCAGAAACAAAGCTGTTAAAATGATGTCCCTTATTGATAAGTTAAAAGACACGACGGATATATCGAGGTTTCTATGTTATGTCCTATTCCAAAAAAATGTCTTGTCAACTTTTGTTTACCTTATCATGCTTATGAAACAACATTTAAAGCTTACAATCATCACATAAGATGTTCTTGTTGACTGACTTTGCGCACGGCATGTCCTCTTCAGGGGCTATCTATTACGTATTGTACAATAACTGTCAAGTTGGCCTACATTTGTAATGTCTTTATATGATGCGCCACTTTGAAATATTGGGTCAAAAGCCGGAGGAAGTCTTATTCGACTATGAAATATTAACTATTCGACATGAAATCAAGTGTCATACATCATTTTTTACAAATACAATAAATGTTATCGTCTTTTTTTTCACTGCAGCCATTATCACCTTTTCTGGTCAAGCTTAACCTAGACCTTACCCCTATATCTTGAATTAATTGTTATTCTATGTCACTCATCTTGTTTGTGTTACCGATGTATCAGAAAATATCAAACAAATATACTTCCCACAAGACACATAGCAAGGAACAGGCCTGTGGGCCTAAATACTCCAACAGAGAACCCCCACCTCTACCCCTTTCCTCGGCTAAGTTAAGTCAAATTTAACAATAAAATTGAGGAAAAAGTATAATGATCAACTTTTGTAGCTTGTTGTATAGGCATGCAGTAAGGTTTTAAAATACCGATTCTATATCTATGATTTGCTGCCGCTATTTCATGCTATTTGGATAACACGCGAATCATATTGATTAGATTTCGTATCGGTAGGCGATTTATTTAGAAATCCAATCGAAATTGAAAATCAGATCAGATCTGGTCTTACCTCTTTCACCTATCTCTCACATAGAGGTCAATTTTAACCCAGACCTAACCCTTGTGGCTGGGATTAATTGTTATCCCATGTCACTCATATTGTTTGTGTTACCTTATACAAACGTAACATAGCATAACTATTCCCCCTTTAGTTGTGCACTCAGGCATCCCCTATGGGGTTAGATATTTCAGCATCTTAAAAGAACCCCCTTCTAAATCTACATAGAGGTAGCATCAATTAACAAACCGCATTAGCTAAAAAAGAGTGCATTGGACTAATTCCTCACAAAATGTTTGGAAATTTTTTTCAGACACTTAATTTTATTCAGTTTAGTGCTGTACAGCTAATATCCTCCTCTGAAAAGTTGAACCAAGTTTGAACTGCTATTAAAGAGGTACATGTGATGTTTTCACCGATTCATGGTCTACGCATGCGATTCAAAAAGACCGAAACTTCATTGAACACAATTTAATCAAAAAAATTCTTATATAAGGACTAACTGTTAAGAGCATTTTAATTTTTTTTTAAATTGTAACCGACCCTGTAGTGTATATCCTCCCGGTATTATTGATCGCCCTTCTTTTATTTTCTATTACTTTTAAGTTGTTCATCAATGATCCATCTAAAGAAGACCAAGGAAGTGCTTGTTACGTCTGGGACTTGAAAAACATATAACTATATAGCTTTTGAGCCAAAGTTATAATTAGGCAACCATTTAGGATTTAGATCGGCTTAAGGCTATGTTAACTGCTTAATTCCGTGCTTCGTTAAGTAGACAGCTAAATCTATCCAAATAACTTTGATCTGATGATGAGAGCGATAGTGAATAGACGGGAAGACAAATAAACCCTCAGAAACAAAGCTGTTAAAATGATGTCCCTTATTGATGAGTTAAAAGACACGACGGATATATCGAGGTTTCTATGTTATGTCCTATGCCAAAATAAATGTCTTGTCAACTTTTGTTCACCTTGTGAAACAACATTTGAAGCTTACAATCATCACATAAGATGTTCTTGTTGACTGACTTTGCGCACGGAATGTCCTCTTCAGGGGCTATCTATTACCTATTGTACAATAACTGTCAAGTTGGCCTACATTTGTAATGTCTTTATATGATGCGCCACTTTGAAATCTTGGGTCCAAAAGTCAAAAGCCGGACAAACCTGGCGGACAAAGTCTTACTAGACTATGAAATATTTTAATATTTCATAGTTTAAACTATTCGACAAGAAATCATGTGTCACACATCAGTTTTACAAATACAATAAATGTTCTTGTCTTTTTTTTACGTCTTTTTACAAATACAATAAATGTTCTCGTCATTTTTCACTGCAACCATTATCACCTTTTTTGGTCAATCTTAAAAAAGGTTAACTATTATCACCTTTTCTGGTCAAGCTTAAAAAAATTAACCTAGACCTTACCCCTATATCTTGAATTAATTGTTATTCTATGTCACTCATCTTGTTTGTGTTACAGATGTATCGGAAAATATCAAACAAATATACTTCCCACAAGATACATAGCAAGGAACAAGCCTGTGGGCCTAAATACTCCAACAGAGAACCCCTTTACCTCTTTCCTCGGCTAAGTTAAGTCAAATTTAACAATATTGAGGAAAAATTATAATGATCCACTTTTGTAGCTTGCTGTATTATACATGTAGTCTGGTCTTGCTCCTTTCACCTATCTCTCACATAGAGGTCAATTTTAACCCAGACCTAACCCTTGTGGCTGGGATTAATTGTTATCCCATGTCACTCATCTTGTTTGTGTTACCTTATACAAACGTAACATAACATAACCATTCCCCCTTTAGGAGTGTACCCAGGCACCCCTATATGGGGTTAGATATTTCAGCAACTAATCCTCCTCTAACTCTATATATAGGTAGCATCAATTATCAAACCGCATTTAACTAAAAAAAGAGTGCATTGGACTAATTCCTCACAAAATGTTCGGGAACTTTTTTCAGACACTTAATTTTATTCAGTTGAAACCTATAAATAGCTAATATCCTCCTCTGAAAAATTGAACCAAGTCTGAACTGCTCAGAGGTTCATGTGATGTTTTCACCGATTCATGGTCTACGCATGCGATTCAAAAAGACCGAAACTTCATTGTACTCAATTTAATCAAAAATTATTCTTATGTAAGGACTAACTGTTTAGACATTTCAATCTTTTAAAAATTGTAACCGACAATGTATAGTGTATACTATCCTCCGGGTATTATTGATCATCCTGTTTTATGTTCTATTACTTTTAAGTTGTTCATCCATGATCCATCTAAAGAAGACCAAGGAAGTGCTTGTTACGTCTGGGACTTGAAAAACACATAATATATAGCTATTGAGCCAAAGTTGCCTACAAGAATACTTTGGCAACCATTGAGGGTTTAGATCGGCTTAAGGCTATGTTAACTACTTAATTCCGTGCTTCGTTAAGTAGACAGCTAAATCTATCCAAATAACTTTGATCTGATGATGAGAGCGATAGGGAATAGACGGGAAGACAAACAAACCCTCAGAAACAAAGCTGTTAAAATGATGTCCCTTATTGATGAGTTAAAAAACACGACGGATATATCGAGGTTTCTATGTTATGTCCTATGCCAAAATAAATGTCTTGTCAACTTTTGTTCACCTTGTGAAACAACATTTGAAGCTTACAATCATCACATAAGATGTTCTTGTTGACTGACTTTGCGCACGGAATGTCCTCTTCAGGGGCTATCTATTACCTATTGTACAACAACTGTCAAGTTGGCCTACATTTTTAATGTCTTTATATGATGAGCCACTTTGAAATCTTAAGTCCAAAAGTCGAAAGCCGGACAAAGCCTTACTCGACTATGAAATATTAACTATTCGACAAGAAATCATGTGTCATACATCATTTTTTACAAAATACAATAAATGTTCTCGCCTGTGCTCTTGTCTTTTTTCACTGCAACCATTATCACCTTTTCTTGTCAAGCTTAACTTAGACCTTACCCCTATTGTCTTGAATTAATTGTTATTCTATGTCAGTCATCTTGTTTGTGTTAACGATGTATCGCAAAATATCAAACAAAATATACTTCCCACAAGATACACAGCAAGGAACAAGCCTGTGGGCCTAAATACTCCAACAGAGAACCCCTCTACCCCTTTTCTCGGCTAAGTTAAGTCACATTTAACAATATTGAGGAACAATGATAATGATCCACTTTTGTAGCTTGTTGTATAGGCATGTAGTAAGTTTACCGATATTATGTCTACAATTTGCTGCCGCTAATATATAGATAACACGCGAATCAAATCGATTAGATTTCGTATCAGTAGGCGTTTTATTTAGAAATCCAATCGAAATTGAAAATCGAAAAATGTAAGATCAGGAGTCAATTATAGAAGAAAACTAGTCAAAACGCAAATCATAGCATAATTAGTACTTGAAAATTGCATTTGACCCCTGGCCCCAAATTTGATTTTCTATTTTGATCAGATTTCTGATTAAGATTACCTGTCGATACGAAATCTAATACTTGTCCTGGTTTTCAACCTGATAATAATATAGGAACATAGATGTCTATCATGAATAGGCTTTCAGTCAATTTGATAAAAAAAAGAACAAAATCAAAGGTAAGGATACATCTACATCTACAAAGTTGCCGAAGCAATATCACGCAAGATGATAGGTGGCACTAATTGAAACACACAGATTATTTTAAATATACATAATTATACAATTTATACAGACCTCTGCAAGAGGTAGGAGCATATAGTCTTACGTATAATCTTTATAACACCGAACCCGGGACCTGGGGACCCAACCACAGTACAATGTACAAACTACCTGTCATCGCTGGTCTTCCCCCTTTCACCTATCTCTCACATAGGTGTCAATTTTAACCCAGACCTAACCCTTGTGGCTGGGATTAATTGTTATCCCATGTCACTCATCTTGTTTGTGTTATTTTATACAAACGTAACATAGCATAACCACCCCCTTTAGGTGTGTACCCAGGCATCCCCTATGGGGTTAGATATTTCAGCAACTTAAAAGAATCCCCCTCTAAATCTACATACAGGTAGCATCAATTAACAAACCGCATTTAGCTAAAAAAGAGTGCATTGGACTAATTCCTCACAAAATATTTCGAATTTTTTTTTCAGACACTTAATTTTATTCAGTTGAGAGCTGTATACATGTAGCTAATATCCTCCTCTGAAAAACTGAACCAAGTTTGAACTGCTTAGAGGTTCATGTGATGTTTTCACCGATTCATGGTCTACGCATGCGATTCAAAAAGACCGAAACTTCATTGAACACAATTTACTCAAAAATTATTCTTATGTAAGGACTAAGGAGCATTTTATTTTTTTTTAAATTGTAACCGACCATGTAGTGTATACTATCCCCCAGGTATTATTGGTCACCCTTCTTTTATGTTCTATTACTAAGTTGTTCATCCATGATCCATCTAAAGAAGACCAAGGAAGTGCTTGTTACGTCTGGGACTTGAAAAACACATAATATATAGCTATTGAGCCAAAGTTGCCTACAAGAATAATTTGGCAACCATTTAGGGTTTAGATCGGCTTAAGGCTATGTTAACTACTTAATTCCGTGCTTCGTTAAGTAGACAGCTAAATCTATCCAAATAACTTTGATCTGATGATGAGAGCGATAGGGAATAGACGGGAAGACAAACAAACCCTCAGAAACAAAGCTGTTAAAATGATGTCCCTTATTGATGAGTTAAAAAACACGACGGATATATCGAGGTTTCTATGTTATGTCCTATGCCAAAATAAATGTCTTGTCAACTTTTGTTCACCTTGTGAAACAACATTTGAAGCTTACAATCATCACATAAGATGTTCTTGTTGACTGACTTTGCGCACGGAATGTCCTCTTCAGGGGCTATCTATTACCTATTGTACAATAACTGTCAAGTTGGCCTACATTTTTGCAATGTCTTTATATGATGCGCCACTTTAAAATCTTGGGCGCAAAAGTTAAAAGCCGGACAAAGTCTTACTCGTCTATGAAATATTAACCATTCGATAAGAAATCAAGTGTCATACATCATTTTTTACAAATAAAATAAATGTTCTCGTCTTTTTTCACTGCAACCATTATCACCTTTTTCTGGTCAAGCTTAACCTAGACCTTACCCCTATATCTTGAATTAATTGTTGTTCTATGTCACTCATCTTGTTTGTGTTACCGATGTATCGGAAAATATCAAACAAATACTTCCCACAAGATACATAGCAAGGAACCGGCCTGTGGGCCTAAATACTCCAACAGAGAACCCCTCTACCTCTTTCCTCGGCTAAGTCAAGTCAAATTTAACAATATTGAGGAAAAATTATAATGATCCACTTTTAGGCATGTAGCAAGTTAACCGATTCTATGTCTACGATTTGCTGCCGCGCTAATGGATAACACGCGAATCAAATTGATTAGATTTCGTATCAGTAGGCGATTTATTTAGGAATCCAATCGAAATTGAAAATCAAACGTCAGATATGGAGTGAGGTATAGAAGAAACTAGTCAAAACGCAAATCATAGCCCAATTAGTAATTCAGAATTGCATTTGACCCCTGATCCCAAAATATGATTTTCTATTTTGATCTGATTTCTAATTAAGATCACCTGTCGATACGAAATCTAATCAATTTTCATTTGGGTGTTTTAAGCGAATGCTAATTAGAATGATCTATATGGTCTCATTTTTAAAGTTGGGACCCAATAAAAGGTGGTTTTGTTATATTTCTATCTAAAATATATGTTCTTTTTCAGTATATTTTCACTATGGGAACCAAAATAGACTTGTTTGGGGGCTCAATTGAAAGCTAGATTAATGGTCTTTCATTTCCAGAAGAATAAAAAAATAAATAATTTAATCAGTAATTTCTACAGTTTGATAAACATAATTAGCCAGGGGTGGTGGAGGAAGAAGAGGAGGAGGAGGAGGAGGAGGAATTGGTATCAAAGCGGAGGTAGAGGAGGATATAAGGGCAAAGAAGTGGTAAAAGAGGTAAAAGAGGATGTTTAAGTTCAAGAAGATGATAGAGGGGATGGTAATGAGGTCTTGGGGCTTGGGGTAGAAAGTTGAAATTAATTATATCAATTGTTAACAAGAGGAGGGTTTTAATCATTTTAATCAATCTTAAAATTACTCATATAACAAAATTGAGATTCATATTTGTTTCATCAGGTTAAGCAATGTTAAATACAATGCTTGTTTGCTAAATTTTATGCACAGGACACACTTTACTGAATATAAACACTACAAGCTGCAAATAACTCCTAAATTTGTAACACCCTGTATAATGTATGGAATGTTGATAATGAACTTTTTTCTGATGTGTATGGATGGGCAATAGGCTAAACTCTATGTTCAACGCATTGAATGTTTATATACAAGTCCTATTTTTGGTCTGGATGTCAAACAATTGACGATCATTTTGACGATATTTTTGTTTGTCTCACCCTGTATAACACTTAGCCACCCTGTACGCTTGACTTGATATTCACATTTTTAAATTGCTGACACAAATAGCTTTCAGGATATATATACTTATATGCACTTAAGATGCATATTTTCGGAAATCCGGAGGGTTTATATAAGAAGAGGCTTTATTTCACTAAAACACACATGTAACGCGTTTGGGTCCCAACTTAAAAAATGAGACCATATAACACCAGCACCCATTGTCAATCACATTGAAACTTATCCTGGTTTTCAACCTGATAATCAGCATAAAGTTGAATAGGCTTTCAGTCAATTTGACATTAATATGATGAAAAAAGAAAAGAAAAAATCAAGGCAAGGATACATCTACAGTACATCTACATAATTACTTAGCAAAGTTGCTGAAGCAATATCACGCAAGATGATTGGTGGCACTAATTGAAACACACAGATTATTTTAAGAATACACAATTATTTATACAGACTTACAGGAAAGAATAATGTACATTTGTTCTCCTTACGTATAATCTTTATAACACCGAACCACAGTACAAACTACCTGTTGTCGCTGGTCCTGCCCCTTTCACCTAACTCTCACATAGGGGTCAATTCTAACCCAGACCTAACCCTTGTCGCTGGGATTAATTGTTATCCCATGTCACTCATCTTGTTTGTGTTACCTTATACAAACGTAACATAGCATTAACAATTTCCCTTTAGGTGTGCACCAAAGTGCACACAGGCACCCCTATGGGATTAAATATTTCAGCAACTTAAAAGAATCCTCCTCTAAATCAAGTAGCATCAATTAACAGGTAAACAAACAAACAAACAAACAAACCGCATTTAGCTAAAAAGAGTGCATTGGACTAATTCCACAAAAATGTTTGGATTTTTTTTTCAGACACTTAATTTTATTCAGCTTAGTTGAGAGCCAGAGGTGGTTTTGAGGATATCCCACAATGCATTATTCTGATACACTGATTGTACAATATGCCTGCAAATCCAATTAATTTCCTATACTTATGTACAGGTCGCTGAGGTTTTTGAGGTGTCAGTAATGTGTGTAAACACTGGGCTATTGTGAAAAGAAACACATCCCTAGAAAGATATGAATGAGTACTATTCAATGGAATTCTCAAATTCCTAATAGCCCCTTGTTCAGAAAACCATTATTGCCTATTATATATCACTGTATCAGAATAATGCATTGTGGGATATCCTGAAAACCACCTCTGGTTGAGAGCTATTAATAGAGCTTATACCGTATCCTCCTCTGAAAAATTGAACCAAGTTTGAACGGCTTAGAGATACATGATCTTTTTACCGATTTATGGTCTATGCATGAGATTGCTATTTCAATTATTGATGGATAATTAAGCATCCAGGCTGATATCCAGATGATGGTGGTGGTCTGGGCGCCAGACAACCCCCCAAAAGGAAAATGATAAATTACAATGTAGAAAAAAAAGTCCACAAAAGTTCCAGAAAGGTCCACATAAAGAACTTATAAATCGCAAAACACCTAAATAATGTCATGTTTTGGTTACAAAACAACACAAAACGTGTGAAGTGAAAACTACTAAAACCCTTTTTTTAAATAAAAATTATTTTAGGGTAGACCAAAACGAAAATTTTACCAAGGCCAAAACTCCACTTTTTAACCCCCTGAAAAATCCTGGCTTCGGGCCTGCCACCAACCGTCAATCACACAACCTTGTCTTGCTTTTTCTTTCTGATGAACGTTTTTTTTTATTATTATTTCTTTTTCAATGCTGGGAAGGTAACAGACTCAAGGGGAAGGAGGTGTGGCGAACCACTCAACGCACATATAACAAATTGTGGACTCTGGCCCAAACACTTCGTAAGAGAGATGGGCACTCCGACCTGTGAAATACAAATCATTCCCTTAACCTGTACCTTAAAGTAGAAAAATATGCAAGTCAAAGACAATGATAGTGTGATTGTCTAATTGTAGAGTCCTTACGATCATATATAGGTCATGAATTGATCATGCACATATGGGGGAGATGTAACATAAAAACTCATTCTTCGTAGTTTAATGTAATTTTATTCAAGAAGTTTAATACCAACTGCAACAATTTGGTATGGTTACCTGGGCAATTTAACTGTCTTTCAAATGCAAAAATTTCCAAGACAATTGAACAATATTATGAGATATATGGCTCAAAATGTGAGCCAAGTCAACGGGGAAGGCGGAGGAAAAGACGGTGGAGGAAATGCCCATTGACTTGTACACAAAATTGTGAAAAATTATCAATCTTTCGAAAGTCGTCATGCCAAAAGTTGAAATCCTACAAGAATCATTTTTCACACACGATTTAATGAAAGACAAATATACCTATCCATTTCCAAAATTTAATGGTAGGTGATGTATTAATTATAGTTTGGTGAGGATCGTTTTCAGGGTATTTCCACTACTAGTTTCACCAATGTTCAAAGGTCAAAATTTTCATGACAAGTTTTGTACGTTGTGAAATTAGTGAAAACGTGGATGAATAACAGTAATGACTTGTTGTAAATGCATAATACCTTAATTGCACGAATTAACAGTAACAAATAAACAAAGTCTGTTGGATCAGGTTAATTATTGAGGTTATGTATGTTTGATCACCCTGTATACCAAAAATGCAGCAAAATGCATAGTAAGCAGAAATTTGAATGTAGCTTGTCTAAAGCATTGTCAACTATGTCAAGACATATAAATAACTCACCAAATAGCCCATGGAGGCATACAATCCTTTGTGATTTAAACCATCCTGTATATTTCACCGTATGGATATTAAGTGAAAAGTTCTATTTTCTTATTGAGAGCCCTGTCTTTTATCAATATAAATCCATACCTGTTTTGTTTTATGTTGATGGCTGTGTAGAATAAAAGAGGTCTATGAAGAGAGTAAAATTAACACATTCTTTTAGTTACACCCTGTATAATTGTCACACACCCTGTATAATGTCAGTATCATTGTATATTTGGTATCCTTGTAGTATGAGATTTAAAAAAATGTACACTTTTATGGTGTTAAAATATCCATATTTAATCCTGTGTTGAGAAATATTCAGATTTCCTTCATTTAGCGGTATGTTACACTTTTTCTGACCAATTCATGACTTATATTACGTAAAAGCCGACTTTATCCACCAAATTATCTCCAAATCACCGAACAGGCACAGTACAAACTACCTGTCATCGATGGTCTTGCCCCTTTCACCCATCTCTCACATAGGGGTCAATTCTAACCCAGACCTAACTTTTGTGGCTGGGATTAATTGTTATCCCATGTCACTCATCTTGTTTGTGTTACCTTATACAAACGTAACATAGCATAACCATTCCCCCTTTAGGTGTGCACCCAGGCACCCTTATGGGCTTAGATATTTCAGCAAAGCAAAGACTTTCAGCGAAGAATCCCCTCTCAGTCTAGACACAGGTAGCAAAAATTGACAAACCGCATTTAGCTAAAAAAGAGTACAGTGAACTGTCATATGTTTTGAAAGAAAAATTAACAGACTTCATCCTAACTTTGCATTTTAGATATGTTTTATCACTAAAGATGTTCATGACAACCTGTACAAAATATCCTATTGGAAGCAAGGCATGATGGGAAGGTCCTGATAACTCCCTTTTACGCAGAGTAACTGTGCAGCAGATCCGTGTACATGGTGTAGCCACAGTACTGAGATTATTCATCTGAATTTTGCACTCCCGTGTAGATTGCACCAGTATCTGGCACATTTAATTTTACAGAACTTTCTAGATATCACGTTTTCAATCACTCCAAAACTCGGCTACATCTTACCGTTGTGGTGCATCAGCTTTAAAATACGTTTTGTGCTGCTCCGAGTCCCCTTTTTTCTCTTCCAAAAGCCTTCATTTAATGCAGGAAACAAAATTTATTTCGACCAGTACATCAAATAGCAACATAATCAAGTTTAATCAACAGCGTGTGCCGCAGAAAAAAAACTTTTCAAACTTTGTGCCCATTTTTTTTGCTTTACCAGATAGTCAGAATGTATGCAAGGATTGTACTTAACAGTTTATGAAAAGAACTTTGATATAATATTTGTTTCATTTCAATTGATCATTTACAACAAAAATATTTGGGTGCAATTTGTGTGGTCCAAT
>JXSR01S011593.1:7205-27748 GCA_000969725.1 Ophiothrix spiculata
ACTCATAAGCTGCATGTACTTACTGTCAACTTACATTTTACGTTGAAATTCCAATGTTTAGCAGCAAGAATGTGTACTTGGTAAGTTATGGCAAGTACAAAATGCAAGTTCAAATGCTTGTTACTCCACAAAAACATGTAAAGTCCTGATGCTATATTTATCTCTTCTGCGACAGCCCGGTTTCAAAATTTACTCGAGAAAATTAAGGATTGAACCTTACAGTTAATCTATCTCTGTTAGTTTAAACGAGCACATAAAACTATTATAGCCTGGGGTGAACCACTGTATGTTAGCCAACTGTATGCAAAGTCTAAAGGTACACTATCGGTCGAAAGTATTTCTGCATTATCAAAAATGTTCAGAGTTTCATTTTTTATATTAAACGACCTGAAGTGTGTACAATTCTTACTTGTATAGGTGACTTATCTATTCAATATGAATAGTGTTGATGTTTCTTGTGAAATATGATCTTCCATGGCCAAAAATTGTCTGATTTCATGGACCCCGCAAGTACAAATCTCATTAATATGCAATCTCTCTATTATTCATAACCTCATTATCACCGTGTAACCAGATAGAATATTTTCAGGTTATAAGTTTTTCAAACAAATGCAAAGAAATGTTTTGAAACTACATTTTGTATGCATAGACGAAAGTAGTAATATGCATTACATATCATATTTCCTAATGCATTTAATGCAATTCTGGTTTAGTTCTATAGATTATTTTAAAATATAGACTTTGTCAAAAAGTGATGAAAATTGGATCAACACCTTTTAGAGATATTGCTGAATAAACGTTTTGTGCGGAAATACTTTCGGGCAGGTGTGTATGATGACTTGATTGCAGCAGTAGAATATAACGTCAATAATAATAATATCTTATCAAATATCAGACAACAAATAAAAGATATGATAATTTAGAAAAGTAAGTAAACTAGTGGTCCTGTAAATCAAAATATATATCAGATCATGAACTTTGAGACTCCAAAATTTCTTCATGCTTTACTTTGTTGAAATCAATGGCAGATGAGAAACCTCAGACTTTCAAATATCGGATTCCTTCAGAGATTTGTGAGGTCCTAATTAAGGTCACTTGTTTATTTATTTATTTTTTGTAATCGTTTATATCTTAAATCCTAATTCTTGTTAAACACCTAATAGATTGAGACTGGGGTAATGATGCAGCAGTAATAGCTGATCCTGGCTATAAGAACAAAAATGGCAAAATAACTTGATTTCAAGGGAAAGATGAACTTGTCATTTTTGGAATGGAATTTCATAAGTTAAAACAATACAGTTAAATAGAAAATTACACAGGTGACTTACCCAGTCTGTCATTTTTCCAATGGATTCTTCCATTCTTCAATAGATTCGTCAATAATTACCTTGAATACTTTCATCAGTTTTCATTACACTTTTTCATTGGCGACGGAAGGTTGAAATTTTAGGGGGTCAGCTAATTTTTTGAGCAAAAATCGTCAGAGGAAAATTATGATATTTTCGCGCGAAAAATTTGTGCCAAATCGGCTAATTTCAGCTACAAATTGTTAAAAATTTTGAAATTTCCGCAAAAATTGTAATTTCTTACTGAAATTTCGCGCGAAGCGAGCAAAATTTCTGGATTTTTCATTTTCAAAGGATCAAAACAAAGGGAAATTTACAATTTTCTTTCCTTTTCTTTCTTTCTTCTTGATTTTTTTAGGGGGTCCGTCCCCCCTCGAAAAATTTAGGGACATGTCCCCCGTCCCCCCTGCTTCTGCCGCCTATGCACTTTTTACATTCATGTCAATGTTAATGCATTGTACACATGCATCAGGTTCCCTCACATTTCTTGCCACATTCAAACACCAGGTTGTGATTTTCATTTCCTCCTTATTCTTTGACAAACCATTTGAAACAATAGGATGGAATGGTTGCCATGTGAATATATACAATAAGGCTATAAGCTAAAAATTTGATGAAATATATTTTACTGATTCTAAAACTATAGATCTCAGTTTAGAATCTTTACAGTTTCTTAACAGAATCAGGACATCAAAAACAAGGAAATATAAAACAATCTAACACAAAATGGCCTCCTGCATAATGATGAAAACTTAGATACAATTTTATTGCATTCATGTGATTTTTTTTTTCTTTCAGGTAAGTGAATTCTGTGCTCTTCTCAATGGGCTCTCTTCGTATCTCGTTGGCTATTCCTTTGAAACAATGATGGACAATATGCAAGGTCAGTTCAATTTCCTCAAAAGTGGGATTTTATTTCAAACATTATAATCAATACAAGTTATCATATTTTATCTATACTAACAAAAATTGTATGTCACTTTTGTCTACAAGAATGTCTTTACCTTTTAAGCTTGGTTAAGCATAATTGCTTTGTGAAAACAAGTTAATTTGTCACAAAATAACTTTAAATGAAGTTTTATCATTAGGTAATATCTCATGATTTACTTGAAACGTTACTTTGATGAACACATATATTGAAAATATGTGTAGATCTTGTCCTAGAAATATGGTAGTGTTATACAAAGTTAATACATTGTTGTCAACAAGTGCTTTATATTCAGCCTTAGTAACATTGAATAGGTTCATCAGGATTGGTAGATAAACATAACATTAAAAGAGTTGGCACTTCAGTCTAAGTGTTGAGAATGACAACAGGTGTCGACGAAACGTCCACCAAATGGTGAGTCAACTAAATGGATTAGTATACATAACTCTTTTAATGTTATATTCAGCCTGACTGTTCTTTTGTTCAAATTTATCTTAATTACAGCTTACTGCTATGTGAAATGCATATAAAGAATATATTTATAAGAAACGTGCATTAAGGGCAATCCAAGTCAAGACTAAACTGTATTTTTGAGAAATTGAACTTGATGAATATTTTTTGATTTTTTATAAAGAATATGCCATATTAAATATACTCGCTAAATGCAAAAGAGTGAAAGTTCACTCAAATATTTGAGTGATGTTTGTTTAACTAATCGGGATTTAGCTCAAACAGCTAGTCACTTGCATACCTCAGCAAATCCGACACACGTATTGAGTGACCCAAGTCTCATTCTTTTGCCGAGTTACCTATTAGCCAATCTGAAGTGTTGAAAGTCTTCCAGTTATTCTTGGAGTGATGCAACAAGATAGCGAACAGTGGGTGGATGACTGGCAAAGTGAATGTGGATTTGAGGAAGAAACCGTACTGTTGATGGTAAATTCATTTTACTTGTAGGTGGTAACTCATACAGTTATTCTGGAGACAATGGCTTGGTCCATTGCAATGAGCTTCATAGATCTTCACCATTTTAAAGGTAAATCTGTGATCTATTTCGATATATACATTTCATGTTCATGATATCTCTTGTTCTTAAGATATGGCTTTTATTTAACTATTGCAGTTTTTTTGACTCACTCGGTATAATCACACTCTCTCACTAAGGTTTTGTTTTTTTGGCTTTTCAAGAAATATATTTTAGTCAAAAATAAAGCCGCTGGTTTCACCTGTTGCAGAGGTTGCGGTTCCACGGCTCTGGCCTTTTCCTCCCCTCAATGGTGTGTGTGTATTTTTCTGTTTATTTTCCATCTTTACCGTGAAAACATTAAAAGCGGTGGGAAGTGTTAGGTTTAATATTGATTTCTGTCTGCTTAAAATCATTTCATTGGAAGCTACAAAAATGATGGAAGTTAATCAAGCCCTTACAGTTATAAATAATAATTTAGTTTGTAGAGATAAGATCAAAATGAAATTTGGTTAGCTTACATGCCAGATTTTACTATAGTACTACTAGGTCAAAGATACGGTAAATCCAAAAATTTACAGCTAGGGCTCTTACCTGTGTATCCTGAAGGAAATGTCTAGAAGCTCTAACAGTCTCAGCTTTTTCATTTGACCACATGGACTCTAGATTTATATGATAGAGAAGACTCAATTTTCTTTTAAATTTATATCCTAATGAAAAACACAATCAGTGCTGCAACAGTATGGTAGATCGCTAGAGTTATATATAGAAAATTCAGTCTCTTACACATACATGCTGTCAGTTTAAATGATTACAGACACTGAAAGATGTATTGCCTTGTGTAAGATTTTTTGACAAGGGGAAATCCCACTGTGGCAATTTGACTGGATTGCTGGTTTGATTGCCACCATGATATGTTGCCATATTAGGTTGAAGTGGTAGCAAATTAATACATGCAATTATTAATAATTCCATTATAGAGATTCAAGTCAATGTGGCCAAATTATTGGCCAATATATGAGGCCTATATGTCAGCTTTGATGTTATATTCATTTTTTTTGGTAAGAAAGCGGACTTTATTTTACTATGGCCATATATCTGTTATGTTATATTAAATAGATTGTAAAACCAACATTAAGTCTTATTAGTCAAATATGCTCCAGGCATATATAAGGGCCACTATCTCACAAAGACGCGCTCATGAGTATGATAAGAAATATTATCAGGTCGCCATTTTTTCCAAATATTGTAACAAGTTCTGAAATTGGTCTTGTGAATGCAACTTGGTTATAAACCATCAGTTTGGTGAAGTTGCGTTTGTTCAAAAGATTCTCAAATTACAGTCTTGATTAAAGACAAGAAAGAAACAAGACACGAAAAGAAATCAAACTAGACAACTCCAGAACATCTATGCATGTGCTGGCCCCTAGGGACACAATAGGCCTTAAAAGGGCCAATACAATTCAAAGGTATTTCTTCAGGTCACAAGGCATCCTTGTACAAACTGTTGTCCTTGTAATTTCTGTAGCTTTGATGCTATAGGCCTAAGGCCTAAGTGGTTTTATGTACAGCCAAGTGATTTTATATAACTTAGGCCCCTGGGGCCAAAGGCTTTAGGCCCTGGCCCTGGGGCTTAGACTACCTAAAGACACTACCTCTAGTCATGGGCCACATGTGTATCAAGTTTGGTCCGTGTACTTTTATAGTTTGGTCGCTATAGGTGATTTTAGAAAAATACATTTGGGCCCCTGGGGCTCAAGGTCTTTGGCCCCTAGGCCTAATACTACCAAAAAACACTACTTATAGACATGGGCAACATGTTTACCAAGTTTGGTCCGTGTACCTTTTATAGTTTGGCCACTAGAGGTGATTTTATAAATATACATTTGGGCCCCTGGGGCCCAAGGCCTTGGGCCCTGGGAGTGAGACTACCATAAAGCACTACCTCTAGTCATGGGCCGCATGTGTACCAAGTTAGGCCCTTGTACATTTTATTGTTTGGTCATAAGAGGTGTTTTTATACAAATACATTTGGGCCCCTGGGCCCCAAGGCCTTTGGCCCCTGAATCTAGGACTACCAAAGGGCACTACCTCTAGTAATGGACTACATGTGTACCAAGTTTGGTCCATGTACCTGTTATAGTTTGGTCGCTGGACGTGATTTTATAAATGTACATTTTGGCCCCTAGAGTCCTCTAGTCATGGGCCACATGTGTGCCAAGTTTGGTCTGAGGGGGCCTTGTAGTTTTTGAGTTAGGAGTGGTTTTATAAAGTCTTACGGAGAAGGAGAAGAAGGAGAAGAAGAGGAAGACTACACCAACAGGAAAACAATATCTATGCAATGTTTCACATGCATAGATAATAAAACAATTCAAACACAAAGTGGCCTCTCTCAGCTTTGTTGCATTTATGTGGTGATTTGTTTTTGAAGGTAAGACAAGGTTTGTGCACATATTTTTAAGGACCTTAAAAATATGTGGTTTGTGATTTGACCCCGGTTTGACTGCCAAAAAATGGAAACAATAAAGATGCCTCAAATAGAGAATGGCACATGATTCTAGGATTAAATTTTGTGTAGAATTCAAATATGAAGTCCAAAATGTTGCACCTTGAACTTGAAATTTTCCCCCATTGACTAATACAGGGTTGTGATTGCCAAAAATGTTGTAAAAATGGAAAAATCCAGTTGTCAAAAAAAATTGGAAATTTTTTATAAAGCATTTAAAAAATAAGAATACCAAACCCTTATGCCATAAGTTTTGTAGACCTATGAAATTTTTTTGACAAATGCCCAGACTTTAGGGGCGGATTTTAAAAAATATGCTCACATGTCAAAAATTAAAGGGTAGGGGTAACATTTTCTGAATTTTCTTCACTTTAACATTGCAAAGTTAGTTCACAGTGGTTATGAGTTGAAATGCCAACTAATTTTTCACACAAAATGAGAGGTTATTGACCCCCGTAGTACTTGCCTTTTAGATGTTACAACAAATGTATGACAAATTTTCCAGAAAATGGTGATTTTTTGGAGTGACTTTTGTCACAAAGAATGTTGATTTTGAGTGAAAGTAAATCCATACCATGTGATAGATTTAACTAAAAACTGTTTTATTTTTAATATTTAATCATTCTTTTTATAAGAAATACTTCTAAAGATTGATTTTATCATGTTTAATGAGTACACAATACAATTTTACTGGTTGGTAAAATATTTTGTCACTGAAAAATCAACATTTTTTTTGGGGGGGGGTGGGGGAATGGGCAAAAATCCAAAATGTTCAGGAAATTACTCATAATATAGTCATTTTGCTCCCAAAATCAGAAAATACATACATTTTTACCCTGAGAATGATATATTTTCATATCTTTAACTGTTTTTTTCACCACACTTTTGGCAGTCAAATCGAGGTCAAATCTGGAATCTTGTCAGAAAGGATGTGCAATACTAGTGTAGGTCTGGTCAGTTCCCTCAAAAGAGGAAATTTATTTCAATATATAAATATTCAATATGACAAAAATATTACAATCAAGTTTAGAAAGTTAGCTAGTTTACATTGACAAGAAAGTATTTATGTCATTGTTATCTACATGAATGACTAAACATTTGGTTTTAACTAAGAGAAAGAAAATTATAAACAGACTAGTTTATCACAAAATATTTTGGAATGAAGTCTTGTCCCTAGGTAATAAAAAAGTAAATATGACATCAAGGATCCATTTATCATCACTGAGGAGGTACTTCACTCTGACTTTCTACTCAAATATTTAGTGTCCATACAACATTAAGGCTACTGTCCTTTTTAACCATCAAAATGTTGGATTGTCATCACTACAGGATTTTGCATACTTAGGGGAGACTTGTAAACTAATCGGAACCTGCTTGCCGTTATCTGAACTAGACGGCAAGGTCAAATATTAGGCTTCTGGTTGGAACATTCTTAATTTGATGCTTTAAAAACATAGATTCAGTACACAGGCACACAACCAAATGCTTGGATAATTAACATTATCGATATGTTAAAGATTAATGGAGAAATAGACTGTTCCGTCTAGTGCAGATATCTGAACCACATTGCCGATTAGTTTACGTGTCTCCCCTTACACATGACAAAGTATCAAAATTTTAACATACATAAGGGGTAAACTCTACATTATATATTGACCTTGACCAATTGATCTCCTTGATAGAAACATATTCAAATAGCATCAACAGTTTTAATAATGAGATCCAGGGTCCTTTTAATATCACTGAGAAGTTACTTCACTGTGACTTTCTACTGAAAAATTTAGTCCCCATACAACATTAAGGGTACAGTCCTTTTTTACCAGTGAGATGTTAGAATGTCATCACTACAAGATTCTGCATACTTCCACATGACGCACTATCACAATTTTAACATACATAAGGGGTAAACTCTTAATTATATATTGACCTTGACTAATTGATTTCGTTGACAGACACATCTTCATATAGCATCAACATTTTTCTTCAAGAAAGTTGACGCCTTTTATTTGAAATCTCATTATTTTAAGCAGTTCAGATCATCAAATCTTGTTCAGATATTGTAAAACTGAAGCAAAAATATGAACTAGGGAATGGCAAATGATATATGATAAATCAGACTTGCAATGTCAACAATGGCACCTAGAACATAAAATACTCTATGGAAAAAACACATTTTTTCACTAAATTTTACGGGCAAGAACTTTTAACGAAAAAATTGCCGTTGCTAATTGCCTTTTTGGAAGGGAATTCTGGGAGTAAAATAAATAGTCAAAGTTAATATGTAATCTGTAACCTCTTCTATTCATGTATGTCAAAAATTGTTAGAGTGTGTCATGTAAAAGTTAGGTTAATCCTACAGTGAACATGAAATACAGCCGTAACAATACTTTAAAAATGATTAAAATGATTGATTGAACAAACAAAATTAATATGTTCATTTTGAGCATACTGTGGTATGAGAAAACTACAAATGTTATATGTATAATATACACCATCTGGTCAAAAAATGTACTCAGCATTCATAAATACTATATTTATTTGTTGAAGTTGTTTGGATCAGATACCGCTCTACTACCATCGAGTGTCCTCCTGCGGTGCCGATCGTGTAATAATTCAATACGTAGAATAATAATGCATCAAATAAAATGTAAATTACTTTGCTACGAAATGGGGTTCACACGTGAACCGCAGAAGATTTGGAATAATACAATAAATTGTATCACTATTGGAGCACATTTTTTATTATTTCAGTAAAGGTAAAAATATGATAATGTAATGTATTTTCAATATCAATGCGCCAATAGAAAGACACGTAAAATGTATCCTAGATTTGCCTTTTAGAAATCCTTAGTCCCTAAATCTAGTAGCTTCTAGTAAATCACAACCGCCACCACCTGGTTTGGATGAAAATTTATAAATAAGCAAAACCCAACTTGTTTCTAGTATTCAGTCTATAATATTTCCAATTTCATACTACATTGTCATAATACCAGCAAATACAATCATCCTCAAACTCATCCAATCTAATTCAGAATCTGTGATTGGTCATGAATGATATCTGTTCAAAATCTGAAACACTTTCTTGAAAACAAAATGTTTGCAACAAGTCTTGAGAAAATTGATAAATCATTTTCTTTTCTTACACAGTAGCATAATGTATTCAATTCAACTACTGTCTGACAAACTCTGTAAATTGATATATGGTGTTGTCCATCCCGAATGAGCTGTTTGCAAGAAACTTCATTTTGCGCTACAGGTGAAAATACATGTCAAGGACGTAATTTGCCAAAAATGAGTTTTTGACAGATTCACAATCCTTGTGCGTATTAAATGCTATCAACAGAAAATGTAGGGCTTACTGATCTTTAAATGTGTTTATATCAATTATACTTTTTACTCCCTGACGAACTTTGACAGATCATAACTTCTGGAAATCAAGTTAAGTTCATTGAGGTTTCATTTTAATCATAATAACATGGTCTTTGCAAATGTCAAGCATGGGAATGATTTTTCATTAAAATATCTGAATTTGATAAATAAACCACTAAAATGGTTAAATCAAGCCCCAAAACATCCGAATTTGGACGATAGAAATATCTAAAATATCTGAAATCATATAAGTATCTGAAAATGATAAGAGGCTGCATTTAATATTTTATGGCTGGTTTGGGATGGACAGTCACATATATCCTCACTCCAAATGTTTTTTCAAATCATCTGTGACTAAAGCTAAAGCATATGTTAAATTTGTTTAAACCTTATTTGGCACGCTGGTTTGAAATTATACTCCAAAGGAAAGGCAATGTACATTCGGAAAATTAGTAGTTTAATTAGACAAGAGCATATAATATGTAGATTTTTAAATAAAGGTTTTACTATTTAGCTCATAATATGAAAACGAATGATCAGAATCAAACTTTTTTTAATTTTTTTTATGTTAGTCTTTGAAGTAGGGAGAATGAGAGTTTCATTACACAAGGATCCTGAATTGAATCTTTAAATCAAGATGCAGCATCAAGTGTTCATTTTATGCATGTTTGTACTTGTATGTTACTGAACTCATGTTTCTTTATAGCAGAAGATTTTTGCTGGATGACCACTATGCTGTACAACCACCAGCCTGTCATCATCTATCAATGCAATACCCTCTGCATTAATCACATCTGTTGTGACACATCCCAGATAGGTACCATCCTCTGTAAAGCTGTAGATACCACCATCATTTGCTGAGCTATGGCTTGTGACATAAACTATTCCATCATCACTACAGCAAGAGCCACGTGGATTCCATGACTTACCAGTAGGTGGTTTATTGATGGTACGAAGTAGTTTGCCATTGCTGTCTAATATTTCAGCACTGCTTCCTTGATTACATAGTATGAGTCTTCCTTGATTAGTAACAGTGATGAAAAAAGGGCTAATGTTAGTTTTAAAGCTTGAAATATGTGTCCCATCTGGCCTGTGTTTACTAATGTAATATTTGTTATAATTTCCCACCAATATATTTCCATCATTGTCTACTGCCAGACCATATAACTCAGAGCCATCAGTATTAAATGCCTTGCCATCAGGGGATATAGCAGGAAACTGCTTCACCTTTTTCCCCTGTGAGTCAAAGACATGAACCAATCCAGTCCAGTCAGTGACATATTGATGAGCTTCAGCAGGGGACATAACAACATCAAGAGGATTTTTCAGATTTCCTTGTAATGCTCCTTTATACTTCCCATCAGATTCAAAGATCTTTACATTTGTACCTGAGTAATCTGCAATTAATATATCTTTGTTTCTGTTCACAGTGACACCAACGCCACCCTGGATCTTGCCGACACCGTCCTTACCAATCTCTTTCTCAAAAACCCACTTGCCATTTCCATCTTTTGGATTAAGACATTTTGCTGATACTGATCCCATATCTACTGTTTTAATTTCATGTTTTTGACTGGAAACTGATCCCATATTCACACTTTTAATTTCATGATTTTGACTTGGTCTGAACTTAATTTCACTAAAGCCTTTATTCATCCCACTTATTTTTATCTGTTGAAGGTCTTCAAGCGTTTTACACAGAGTAGAATAATTTGAAGCCACATCATGTTTGGAGCCTGAAGTGATGACCTGATTAGCTACCCGCACAGCATTAGTAAGCTTGGATTTCGCATTTTGTAAATCAAGCTTGGTAACATTTATTTTCTCAGTTTTCTCTGCCTGTATTTGAGATAATTTTTCTTCCATTTCCTTATAGTTTTTTTCAATTGCATCTAGATAGGCCTTCTTTTCCTTAACCAGTTGTTTTTTGATGTTTTCAACAGATTTGTTGAGGTTTGATTCAACTTCTTCGGTGTTCACAATGGCATTCATCACCTGTTCAGTCAAACCATTGCAACTTTCCATCAGTGCCATGATCTTCTTAACTTGAGCTTCATTAGCACTCTCTATTGTAATATAGTCATGGTCAGGTCTTACATGGTCCATCACCATGCAGGCTATGCAGATAGGTATGTTACACGTCTTGCAGAACCATCTTAGGACTTGATCTGTATGTGTCTGACAATTTTCTTCTTTTATTAATTTGCTCATGTCAATACTTCCGGATTGTAGCTCTTCAATTGTGAAAACTGAATGAACTTTTATTGAATTTAAAGTTTGATGTAACTTGGCACATTGTGGACAAATAAACCCATTGCAATCAACACAGCGTGCTGCTATCTCACAACCTTCAGCATTACAACTGGCACACGGCTTGCTGATTTTGCCTTTTGTACTGATGCTCTTCCTGTCTTTGAGCTGTTGTATGAAAAAATTATCTCTGAACCCATCCACTCCTTCTGGAGGCAAGATGGTCTTTTCTTGACATAATGGACACAAGAAGATTCCAGGAGGATGCTTGACTTCCTTCAGACATTCCAGGCAAAATGAATGGAGGCAAGGGAGGGCTTTTGGGTTGTCCATTTCTAAGAGGCATATCCCACATTCAATTAGGCTGGTCATTTCATCTTCCAATGCAGATGTTGGTATGCTCTCTGCCATTTTTAATTGGGTAGGAGTGGGGCATGTGGGTGTGTGGTGGGGTGTGTGGGTGTGTGTGTAATAAAAGCTGAAGGAGTTGATGGAAGGATCTGTGTAGGTTATATTTTGTGTAAATATAAGTCTGAAGTTGTTGTAATGGAAGACTTTTTAAAAGTAAGATGGAAGATTTTACTATTAACTTCACAGAGGCATAACTTACAAGCCTACCACACTCTAGAAATGGTGAGATATTATGCAACATACAAAATGTATAGTTGTCATAAACTATGACTGAACTTACTGTAGTTCTGTATTTGTTTCTTATGCAAATTCAGTGATACTTATGCAAATGATTGACACTTGAATATTTAGTTTTTGAACTCAGTTCCTGAAGGCAGTCTGGACAACGAGTTATTGTTTTGTTGGTTACAGATATTCACAGAGTAGATCCTCCTCTTAAGGTGTGGCAAGTATCACTTCATGGTCTGTTATGATTGATCTGAGGAAAATACAAATAAAGATAGAAACAGAGAGAGACAGAGAATTAAGGTCAGGTATATCCAAATTTCCCGGAATACAATATTTAACATTTTTTGCCCTAATTTGAACACAGCCTCGATCAAACATGCGCAATAAACCCAACCTCAAAGCATTAAATTCACTCTCTCGACCAAGCCTGTACATGCGGTCTGTTCAAAGGGCAAATGGTATACTATTTCATGTTTTGTCTCTTCACAAAATAAAATGTTACTAACCATAATTCATTTTTATATCTTTTCCAAATTCAGCAAATAAACACATATTTTATGTAATTTATGTTCATGTACTTGGTGCCGCTTCCATAGCTTCAGATTTGACAAGTGTAGTGCTGATTTCTTATTATCAAGAATCTGATTGAAAGAGGTAAAGAAGCACCATATGAGAAATCCAAGCAAAATAATCTACACTACTACAGGATGCTTTATGTTGGTTTTGAATATCAAATGTTCTGTTGTTATACAGTCATGAATCTTGGTAACTTTCTTTTTGACTCTACCTGTATGTCTACTTTGGTACAGGGAAATAATTACAATTAAGCGTGAGCATGAGATATGGGTACCTGAATCTCGCTCGTAATTTCAGAGCCCCAAGACCCGGAAATGCATACACGATCCTCAAAAAAAAGGTCAAATGTTGTGTATTTTATTGTTTTAGTATGTCCTTCATGCAAAGAAACCAGATTTTGTTTTCAAATGTGTTTATAAGACTTATATTATATAATGATTCTGTTTATTTGTTCTAGGCATTTAGCACAGTGTAAATTAAATTTTAAAAACTATTCATAAAACTTGAATAGTGTTCCTGTTTTATTCTTACATCTCCTCTTGGTTCAATACTAACATGTAAACAGCTCTGCAATTTGTCCATAAATATTATATGACAATAAATGTTACATTCATCAAGAAGTACATAATTAAAGGGACTAGCCTAGATTCCACTTAGAATTGAAAACTTATGAAATGCTTTAAATAAAGCTTAAAAGTGTAGTAACATCCAAATGTACACAGAAATGGCTCAAATTGACAGCGAATTGATTTGCAATATATCTATATGTGTACCGTCGCGGCAAAAGGGTCCAGTTGGGTCAAAACCAAAATATGGAGATTTTCATATGGTGGTAAAGCTCATTTAATTCCCTTTTCAATGATACCACAATCATGCAAATCGGAGCTTTGGGTGACGAGTTTTGGCAAATTATAAAATCGTACTCATAACCGTTTGTTAAAACTAGTTTGTGAGAAAAAGGCTGTTAAAGGTAGGCCTGTTTTTCCATTCGATTTTGTGTGCAGTCTGAATAGAGTATGAGCAAATCTCCATAGCAACCACCATGTTCCCTTTTGTTTATCGCCTTGAAATTTGGCTCAATGGAAGACGATACCTTGCGTAATTCAATAACAGTTTTTGGACTCAATACCATGTTTCATTATTGCATAATTAATTACCATAATCGTACTCATAACCGTTTGTCAAAACACAAATTTTCACATTTTCATGATGAAAACGATTCGACATAGCGATAAAAATCACACTTGTTTACAAGTTAGTCGTTATATTTGATTAACCATCTTTACATTTTGGATACAAAAGGGTTCAAAGATTTCATTTCCCATCATATTTTGGTATAGTCAACTTTACCGGCCTCTAGCGCAAAATGGAAGTTGCCGACAACTGGTCCCTTTTGCCGCGACGGTACACATATGTGATGGTGGTGTGACTATCCAGTGTTTTCTAACTTCCTAAATTTGTACCTCAGATGGATTTGCCAGATAAAAGATCAAATCAAGCTCTTGAAGAGAAGTTAATACATATCAAAAGAGAAACAATTTTACCAAAAATAATTTTCTTTACCCATCACAGGTGTAGAAACATTGATCTTTTTAAGATTTGAAACTAGAAACACTTTTTCAACCATTTTTTGTCGCCGGCGACAAAAAATACAACTGGTAAATAATTTCATTTTTCTCCTCTGTTACACAAATTTATCGGAACACAACATTCATTTATTCCATTTTTATTCAGATTATATTCATCAACTCATTGTATCTCTTCATACAAGAGCGTACCGTTGTTGATTCGTAATGGATCCACGGTTGATATTCAAATTAGCGTGTTACGCATGGCACGACGTTTACGGAAGTGCATTTACGCAGTACACAAAAGTCCGCGCAGTGATCATCGCGCATCGGGCACTTATATATAGTACATTTAAAAGTTCGGTGTTTGGAAAAAATTGATAAAGTCAAAGCAGTAAACATTGTCAAATTAGCACTTTGTTTCAGATAAGCTAAATAATTTTAAAAGATTAGTAGGCCTACATTTTAGAATTTAATTCATACGTTTCAGGAAGATTTGCTTTGTTGAAAGGTATTCAAACACACCACAGAGTTGTGGAATCAACAACTCTGCATCCGATGCATTGGCATATTTTTATCACGCTCGGGTGGCTAAAGCCACCCTTGCGCGATAAAAATACGCAGACGCATGGATGCATTGTTGTTGATTCGCGATGAACAACTCTGTGGCGTGTTTGAATACCTAGTTCAAAATTACTCTCATTTTGAGGTGATCTTCCCGAAGTAGTCAATGACGAGCGTTACTCTGCGATTGACGCTTGTGCTACAAGTTGTACACAAAGTTTTGGGTACCCGGTTATCTGCTCGAAAAAAAGTGCGAGTACTAGTGCATGTTTTTTCCAGAAATTCCCAGGCAATTTAATAATTGATATTAATGTGACCGTTCATCTCAAACCAGCTTACCGTACTGAAGCATGTATTATACTCCCATCCGTTTTTTACCTCAGATTTTATTCAAATTAGGGGTGGGACTTAATTTAGGGAACTCACATAAATTTAGGGATCAACTTTTAATGTGGTAATATTATTTTTGCTGCTCTGATTTTGAGTCGCCATTTTGACACGTTACAATCACGATTGCACATGTCTGCCAAGTATGATAGCACATGATCTGTTTTAATTTTACTGTTATATAATCGTAAACATTGCCATCTGTTGACAAAAACAATCAACAGATACAAAAATATAGTTCACAGATTGCAATGTTTAAAACAAAACATAGAGAAAAAGATATTCATCGGCGATCTTCCAGCAAGTGACATTGCATTTTCGATAAAGTTTGTGACTTTTTTGGAAGTAAATTTTGATATTCGATAATTTTTAAGGTCATTTGGCAACTTAAGGCTGTCAGTGAAATGATTATTGGAATATTTTTGTAATGATAATTTGGTGACTCTTAATGAATACCAATGGGACTTAACACGGGTGTACATCAATTTAACAAATTTTTTTGTAAATTTAGGGGGGGGGAAGACTTAAATTTAGTATGGGATTATACACGCATCAGAACGGTAAGTAATATATTAGTAATGTGATAAAGTAAATTTTTTTAGATTAGAACGTGTGGTATTTTCCGTAAAAGTTAAACATCAGATTTCTAAAAGTAAAAACATTAAATTGTCAGACAAGAACTGTCAACAATTGAAAATCTACATCTTAAACCGATTATATTTTGAACTTGGAAAAGACATAAATTTGTGCTTACTTTTCCAAATTATATTTTATTTGAATCCCAGAAATTTAAATGTAAGATCACAATACATAATTATTTACCTTAAGAGTTTTCATTTGCTAACACTGCATACTTGTTTCGTTTGCTGTAATGTTGTATTCAGTCTTGTTATTATTACTCCATCAACTATCGTAGGCAACAGGGTACAAAATGTGTAGTCAAAGAAACCACAATTTTGTCATGTACTGTAACAAAAAAGAAATTTGCAATTAATGGCAAAAATGACATAAGTTAATGCATCAATTTGAAAGAAATAAATCTTCAAATTCAAAGGTTGCAACGTCTTAGAGAAGGCACATCCTCAGATACTACATATCGTAAGGGCAACAAGTGTTACTTTCACACCACAGAATTCAATATTTACATTTATAGCCTAATACAAAATTCCTGCTGCTGCAGGTGTTAGGTATAGTAGCAAGTTCAATTTCAACAAGGCTTCATTTTGAGCAATTTTCAGGCCTAAAAATTCGGTGAGAATCTGAGAATCCATTCTCGCAGAGATTCTCCAGAAAAGGATTTTGCAAGAGTCCAAATAGATTCTCATAAAATGAGGCAAACATAATTTATTGTGTATGAATGTAAAGAATCCATAGACTCTTGCAAAGATTCTCCCCCAGTAGATTTGGGAGAATCCAATGAGATTCTCGCAGCAAAGACCAAATTTCTAGCCATTTTATGACCATACAAACTTAACAGTTCTAAAATAATGAATGGTACTCACCTATTCATTTGCTGAGAGGAAAACTGTAACAAGGTGTCCAAATTGATAGAGAATTATGCTTCAGAAATATGCTGAAATAAGGGAACAAACAATAATATAGTGATTAAGTTATGCCCAAGGAATAAAACATAACTGTTTCAACAAGCATCATATTTGTGGGGGTTCAGATGATGTCAGTTTTGATTTTATCTGTTACAGCATTTTGTAAGCCTTAAAAAGACATCTTACTTATTAAATTTGATCAAAGCAATCAAATTTTACACCATAAATCTGCTGGTAATTCTTATTATTTTCTTTGCTTTACTGAAAGTACAAATTACTTTGTGTATATAACACTATAGTGATAGTACTGCTCTCATAAAGGTTTTGCTTTTTCTACTTCTCAAGAAATATTTGTTGTGAAAAATAAATCCACTGGTCTGGTCTGTGAATCCAGAGGTTGTGGTTCCACGACCCTGACAGCTTTTCCTGCACTCTATGACATGTTTATACTTTTTTGTTGTTTATATTTTCCCCTTTGCCGTGAAAACACTTAGGGCTGGTTTTAACTTTTTCATAGCAATAATATATATGGTGCGACAAGTATTCGCTCTTTAAACATTTCCAATAGCTTCCAATGTACTTTCTGATAATAACGCTAGTTTGATGATGGAAAATCAATAGCCCTTCATATAGTGTTACATGATCCCCATGGATCATATAAAATATATATTTCTCCTCCTCAAATATGCGTTGTAATGTAAATTTGAATAGATATTGAATAACTAGCGGGTGTTTGCTGAAAACATATGGCACAATATATATGGTCACTCACAAAAAAGAAGAAATATGACCTTAAAGTGGTGGGAACTGTTAGGGTTACTATTGATTTCTGTCAGCTAAATCTTTACACTGGAAGCTAATTTTTTATTGAGATGATGGTAACGTTTTACTCAATGGTAAGAACAAATATATAATTCAGACTGAAAATTGGTAGGCCTATAGATACCTCATCGGTAAATAAATTGTGCAGCATCGTCTGCTAGGTTGAGAATGCCTGTTGGCAGGCAGAAAGTGACCCTTGTTGCCTAAAATTAATTTCAGAATATGTAGAAAATATTATTTTTCTCAAAATTTTTATAGTTTATCATTCTAATTGGACTTTTATTTAATCAATCATGATGTAATGATTTTGTTTGTATCATTTTTGAAGAAATTTTATGACTTTTGGAGAACACAGGGTTTCTTGTCACTTGCACTATTTTCCCCATGGGCATGGGTACACTCAAAATGACGGGTGACTTTGATGCGCCGTATCTCGAAACTTTGCCTTGACCATATATTTTTGTTCATTTTGTAGAAGAGATATGTCCATTATCTTTCAATCGAGACCAAGCACAAGGTAACCAGTCGCTTTTAAGTCGAGAAAATGGCGTTTATTGACAGACCACTTTGCATGTAAAGTCAATGGGGACGCATTTACCGATGTGTATCCTATAATACCCATAAGAAAAATATAGGATGAAAACGACAAAAATGATGAAGTTTATCAAGCCCTTACAGTAATAGGGACTATCCTAGATTCCACTTAGAATACACTATCGATACATGTGAAAACATATATAGTCAGAAAATCAGCAGACAGGATCTAGACCAGTCTCTTTAATCATTTAGTTTTGTAGACATAAGATTGAAATGAATTTCGGTAAGCTTACCTGGCAGATTTCACTATACTCCTACTACTTGTCAGAAGTTTCCACAAATCCCAACATTTACAGCCAGAGCTCTTACCTGTGTATCAAGAAGGAAATGTCCTTTAGGCTCTCTCTGTCTCAACTTTTTTCTTTAAACTACATGGACTCTGGATTTATAAAATAAATAAGACTTCTTTTGAATTTATGTCCTAATGTAAAACACAACCAGTGCTGCAACTGGGTTGTTGAAAAGAGTGTGGTATACTTCATTCACTGGCATAGGTGATGCTAGGGTTTAAACTTGATTAAGGGTGTTTATTTAGAAAAACTTGTTAAGGTGGTAAAATGAAAGGAATAACGGTGTGAAATCCTTGTTTAGGGGTCATTTTTAAGGCTACTCGAAAAACGTGTTTAGGGGGTATTTTGAAAACCTTTGTTCATGCATGTGTACACCATTATAGCTGAGTGCCCCGTGGCCCCCCCCCCCCCCCCGGGCACCAGAGGTCATGATTCTACAGCCCTGACCTAGGACATGCAGCTTTTCCTCCACTATATGACGTGTTTATACTTTGGTGTTGTTTATTTTACCCCTTTTCCGAGAATGAAGTTTATCAAGCACTTACAGTGCAGTAATTAAATAATCATTTAGTTTTGTAGACATTAGATTGAAATGAATTTTGGTAAGCTTACATGGCAGATTTCACTATACTACTACAACTTGTCAAAAGTTTCCACAAATCCCAACATTTACAGCCAGAGCTCTTACCTGTGTATCAAGAACGAAATGTCCTTTAGGCTCTCTCTGTCTCAACTTTTTCATTAAACTACATGGACTCTGGATTTATAGAATAAACAAGACTTGGTTTTCTTTTGAATTTATATCCTGACGTGACATACAACCAGTGCTGCAACTGAGTTATTTATAGAAAATTCAATCTCTTACACATAGATGCTGTCAGTTTAAACTGATTACATACACTGAAAGATGTATTGCCTTGTGTAAGATTTTTTGACAATAGGGAAATCCCAAAGTTTGGTAAAACAGTGCACTGACCTTGGCAAAAGTTCAATGTTCAAGTTCTCTGGATTGTCACCATGATGTTGCCACATTAGGTTGAAGTGGTATTGTTGGCAAATTAATACATGTATTTATGATTTCGTATGAATTCATAGATTGTAAAACCAAGTGTATTTAGGTCCCATCAAAAGTGCTAATATTTGGATCAATTTAGGATTAGTTAATTTTCATATCCAGATGAAGCACAGCTGAGCCTGGATTTGATATTGTGCAGGCTTTGATTTCCATGTGTACAATATCAACGCTGCACGTAAGAACAAATATTTCATACCACTGAATCAATTTTCATCATCAAACTTTTATCATTTTTGTTTATATACTGTTTTGTTTAGCTTAAGATATTTCAAACTAAATTCAATAATTTTCAAGTTATTCCTAAAAAAAAAAAAAAGACAAAAAAACCTTTTTTATTCACCATTTCTCTTAGTATAATGATGCATTTCCCTATAAAATTAAAATACAGTGTACTGATGCACTCATATCATGCGTACCCACATGCTCATGGCTTTTGTGAGATGCTCTAGGAGCGTATATGCATATTTGACTTATAAACTTTTCGGATGAAGTGTATGCCCCAGGAGCATGTTTAATTTAGAATCCTCCTTGAACATATCTGACAAACATGCTCCTGATGTATGATTTTAATTCAAATATGCTTGTTTCTAAACACCTTTGCCATGTTTTTTGAGTCAGTCATGCTCCTGATGCTCCATGCACTTTTGTTGAATATGCTCCTTGAGCATATACTATCTCACAAAACCGCACTCATGGGTATGAGGATAACCTGGTCACATAACCTTGCGGCTAGGTTACGATGTGTTAAGGCATCATGATCATGCTCCTGGAGTACATTTTGTCAAATCCTGGGCATATACTTGAAAATTGTATTAATCAAATATGCTCCAGTACCCAATGCTCCCAGTGCATGTTCCTGGAGCATATATTAGCGTGATTCTCAAAAAAGTTAGCTAGTGGGTATGATAAGAAATATTATCAGGTTTTTGTTTTTTCAAATATGGTAAATAAGTTATGAAATGTTGCATTTTTGTGGCGATTTGTTTTTGAAGGTATGTGCATTTTGTGCGATGCCTTTGAAAAGAAAAGATGTGCAATACTAGTGTAGGTCAGTTCAGCTCCCTCAAAAGAGAGAATTTATTTCAATATATAAGCACATTCTGTGTGACAAAAAATAT